>JAJHSJ010000015.1:23823608-24127878 GCA_021015155.1 Magnolia officinalis
ATGGACGACGTGGAAATAATCACATATCACGGCGGGGCATGACAGTACCGTCCAAACAGTCCAGCACCGTCCGACACATCTGGACGGTGTGGATGAAACAAATACATCATGGTGTGGCCCACATGGCATGTTGACGCCCTCAGCAGCCATACACTGCTGGGCTACTGTCCAGTAGCCCAATAGATGGATGGTGTAGATTTGGTGGGTCCACACGCATGGGCACCTCATACCATCAAGGCGAGCCCCACTGCTGATGACCAGCGTGGATAAAATAAATACATCCAGGTGTAGTCCCACCGTCCCTGATGGACAGTGAAGATGGTGGGACCCACAGCGTTTGTTAACGCTATGCACAACAGCTAGGAGTGCTACTGGCCCGTTGTCCAGATGATGGACGGTGGGATCTAAAACATATCTGTCATGGTGGTCCCCAAATGGACGGTTGGCATGGATGAAACCCACACGCCTGGTGCGTGCGTGCTACACAGTACCGTCCAGATGGACGGTGCAGATTTAGAATAATTCTATCAAGGGGGGGCCATGTAGGGCCCACCATACTATGTATTATAATATTATTATATATTATATTATAATATACATCAAGGTGGGTCCCATGCAAGGCCCACCATACTATATATATATATATTATATATAATATATATATATAGATATATATATATATATATATATATATATATATATATATATATATATTAACAACCATCCAGCATCCAGGGCCCCACATCAAGCCATAGACGGTATGGATGTTGTGGGTAAGACACGTACATCATGTGGGCTCCACACATGTGTGGCCCACCAAATTATCAAGTTGAGATTTATGTTTTCTCTTCATCCAGGCCCACCCGAAAATGGGCAGCTAGGTGGGCCCCCAGATGGATAGTGGCGTGGATAAAATACATACATCGAGGTGGGCCACTAAATGGAAAAATGGAGATAGAGAGAGAGAGAGAGACGCGTGCTACGGAGGGACTCCGCTACTATGGGCCCTCCCTTTAATTACAACACATACAACAAGTGGGTCCCACTAAATGTGGGCCTACCAATCAAAATCAACGGTGGAGATCTCTTCTCCATCAAAATGCAAGGTCTAGATGACCATAAAAATTGAAAATAAACATCATGATGGGGTCCATGGAGAATGGCCCCATCATGGGATGATCTTATGGATTAAGGTGGGCCATCGGCCACACTTAGGGTCCAAAGTAAGATCCATACCATTGATCGGTAGGCCCCACTTTGACCATCAACAAAATACAAATCTAAGCTTATGAGAACACCCACCATTTTCATTTCTTCTTGGTCCGATGAAATCCCTAGCTCCTCGGCTTCGACTTTAACGGAGGATGATGGAGATTGGACGGTTAGATTAGGTGGTAGGGAGTGGGCCACACCAAGCTTCTCCTCTCTCCCATGGAAATGCTTGGACGTGGGGTGCTCATGGGGTTACTTGGGAGAATGAGAGAGAGAGAGAGAGAGAGAGAGAGAGATGAGAGAGAGAGATGGGTGTGAGTGATTGGTGTACTTAGTTTAAGAGAAAGTTGACTTTCAAGAAGGGGTGGTTGTACTTGCTTGAGGTGATTGATGGGATATGTACTTGACATGATTGATGTGATTTCTCTTAGGTTTTGCAATTGCGTGGCGTTTCCTCGAACTGAACGCGGGCACACATCTCCTGGCCTGGGTATCGTCTCGGTGCGTAATACGCGGTGTCGGAACCACGACGATGGCGCGGTCGCTAGGGTACAAGTCTTAGGTCGAGCCGACTTTGGAATATGAGATATGACTCAGGATCACGTGCAAACGCCAATAACAGATTGCGAGTCACCGAAATTCGACCAGGAGGACCGCGGAAGCCTACAGAACAGTACGGGCTAGGATACGGGTCTTACACTATAGGAAGCGACCTCCACCTTCACACTCATATAGGTGAATTCCATTAAGTATATGCAGCAATTGGGTACACCACCAAATATATGGCTATGAATTCATTAAGAGTTCAAAAATTCATCCTTCTTCATTGCTGCTCGCACTGTACACCACAGAAGGGGCTCATATATATCAGTGTGGATGAAATAAATACATCAAGGTGGTCCCATGCTGGCAAAACAGGTGGACGGCTTGGGTAAAACACATATACCAGGGTGAGCCCCACCCCCTAGATGATGTGAACATTATAAATACATCTAGGCTGGTCCACGTACATCATGGTAGGCCCCACAACTTGCTAAATAGCTGGGTGTGCAGTACCCAGCCAATCCACATCCCACTGTCCCATGGATTGGACGGTGTGGATGGAATACATCATTACAAGGTGGGCCCCACACGCTATTCTGGTAGGGTCCACGTCCAATAGATGGATGGTAGGGATATAACATATACCTCATGTGGGTCCCACACAAGCAACAACGTGCCTACATGGCACCGTCCAGATGGACAGTGCTTATGTAAAATACATGCATTAAAGGTGGGTCCCACGTGGGGCCCACCAAATATAATATATAATATATTATATTATATATAATACTATATATTATATATAATATATAATACTATATACATGCCAGTGTCGTCCAGGCCCTGGATGGCCTGGATGCAATCCATACTCCAGGTGGGTCCCATGGCCCTGTCCTGCTGCTGGGCAGATTTCTGCCCGGTCGGTCCAAGCCTCACGATCAAAGAGGTCTAAGGGTGGACGGTCTGGATACATCACATAAATCAAGGTGGGTCCACATGTGTGGGACCCACCAACCTTGGTCAAGGCTAATATTTGTATATTCCCATCAGACAGCCATGCATGGCAGGCCCTATGATGGCAGTAAGGTGGGCCCACTTGGTGGACGACATGGATAAAATACATTCATGGTGGGCTACACACACACATCAAGTAGGCCACTCACCTCATCATCACCACAAGAAAATGAAAGAGAGAGAGAGAGAGATCGGTGAGAAGGGGAGGGACCCCGCCACTATGGGCCCTCCCTATACAATGCATACATCAAGATGGGTCCCACCATAAGTGGGCCCTTAAATCACAAAATCAACACATAAAATCACCCACCTTTGATCATGGACTTCTCCTTCCACCAATGCATTCTAGAGCTCCAAGGGATGCATTTCAACGGTTGAGATGATCTTTGGAGGGTGGGATTGGATGGTAGGAAGGTGGGCCACACTAGCTCTCTCTCTCTCATGACGATAACTTGGATGGTTGCTCTCATGGAGCTTGCTTGAAAAATGGAGAAATGAGAGAGAGAGAGAGAGGATTGTAAGGAGAGAGAGAGGGATGGGTGAGAGCTGGAGTGATGGGGAGTGATGGGTGAGTGATAGGTGTGTACTTGACATGTATGGGTGGAGAGAGAGAATTGACTTTAGGGGTTACTTTTGGGGATGAGACATGTACTTGATTGATGGGATTAATGGGACATGTCGTCTTGGGTTTAGCAAATGCGCGGTATTTTCTCGAACTGAACGTGGGCCCACATCTCCTGGCCTAGGTATCGCCTCAGCGCGCGAGACGTGGTGTCAGAACCACGACGACGGCGCAGTCGTAAGGATACAAGTCTCAGGTTGATTCGACTCTGGTTGATAGGGTACGACTCAAGGTTGCGCGTAAATGCTATCTACAAGTTGCAGGTCACCAGAATTCGACCGGGAGGACCGCGGAAGCCTACAGAACGGTACGGTCTAGGATACGAGCCTCACAGACCACCCAAGGCATTCCAGGTTAGCCAATCCATAGGGGAATATGTAATAATTCACAACAAAACATGGATTCCTTGGATACAATTCATATATGATAGGCACAATTTCAGTATAATCAGTACATGGATAGCTGCACACAGAGTTCTACTCAAATTTACAGGTTCTACATAACCTATTCCAGCCTATACAATTTTATGGACAGCCATATGGCAATGCACTAAAATAAGTCTTCCACAGGTCAATCATACATCGTATAATTCAGCCATGCATTGAAAATCCGAACAAGCGACTCGACCCAATCGACGATTCTTCATCATTACAAGTCCACAACAAGGTATGCTTAATCACAAACTCAGGGAAACACTAAGCAACTATTTACAGCAATTCATATTATCATGGTAGGCATAGTTAACACCAAGCTAAAAGAAACACAATTAACCATCAGAAAATTAGAGAAATCCACAAATTTGTAACCAACATAGCATGCACATCAACAATTTAATTTATTGAAGGGTTTGGGGTCAATTTCCTTCCCATAAATTTCAGAAATCTCTCATTTGTCATCCTAGTTATACCTAAAAAGGAAAATCCAACCACATGCACCAACGTTCACCAAACATGTTCGTTAAACCTATACTAGGCACGATAATCGATTACCTAAAGGTAATGGTCCTCACCTAAACTTAGTCGGAGATTGCTGAGATGATCCTAGCGACGCCGAGTCTGCAAGCTCGAGGTGTCGGGGCCCTGCATTGCATTGGATAGACAAAGATCGCATGCATGTTGCAGAAATTATGAAAATAGAGTGAGAATCCCTACGTTACCTAAGATTGATTGGAATTCCTCTTCCAACGGTGGAGAATAATCAAGATTTCCGGTGGAGGAGGAGAGAGGATGCCGGAATCTACGAATTTCGGCCACCAGGGTCACATGCAAGTAAGGTGCCCCAATCTCTCTCTCTCTCTCTCTCTCTCTCTCTCTCTCTCTCTCTCTCTCTCTCCAGCTGCTGGAAATGGGGTTTGAGAGAGAGGGCAGCCTTTTATATGCCAAGGTTATTTCATTTAACCTCAACGTTTTGGGTAATTCCTCAAATAGCCAAATGGGGCCCATTTTGGGTTATTGGAGCTACTCTGATGGACCCCTGGCCCATCTAACACATGGGATAACTGCCCCATGGCCCGATGAAGGGTTGGGCGAAGTTTGATCACAAACGGATGCAGGGTCTTGCCGGGCGGCCCGATTCGCGATCAATGGTCACCGTTCCATGATCAACGGCCAGATTTTGTAAGCGCGGGCCTGGAATTATTTCCAACCTTCGACGTGAATTTATAAGAGATCCGACAGCTGGAATGCCTGAATTTGCATACTCAAGCAGCAGGGTTATTTTGATAAATTTCATAATTTTGTCATTTTTGGCCAGGCGACTTGCTGTTTGCAAGTGGAAGCAGCGCAGCGCTGTTTGACGGTTTCTGGATATTTTCAGGGCCTGGCGTTCGCGTGGGACCATAAGCCCAGCAAGCTCAAAGGTCTGACAAAGTTTCAGGATTTTTGGACCTTCCTCGGGTGATACACGGCCTGTACGGACGGTCGCCGAATATAAAGGGGCTACCTGGCTCTACGGCCTGTGCTCGACCCGAGCATGACTTGATTTAATCTCATTAGTGGTTAAGTTTGTCATTAATTAGTCCATAGTAGGCCCACACGTGCGACTGAATTATCCGTTCCTGCGTCGGTTCGCACGTGCGCCTCAAGACACTGTTCACTTTTTGGATGGGGCATTATAGTAGTAGACCCCATATAATTGGGGAGTGGATCTCAAATAGGATCAGGCGTAGTTGTGCAGAAAATCCTGCGCAGAAAAATTGAAATGCCTATGTTTTGGCCTTATGCCAAAACTCATATGCGCAAATCTAGTGAAGCACACTATTTGTATTTTGAAGGCCACACATAGGGCTATTAAAGGAACCTAATGGCATGCCAAAAGGTGGCCCCACCTGATCGTGGGACACGCCCAAAAATGGCCAAGAGTCGTTTCTGCATAGTTTTTTTTGCACATCTCTCCCAAGCACCCATTTTTGGGCCTTCACAAATACTTGTGCATGCATGATTAATGAGAACTGAATTTTGGTTTTTGATGCCTATACACATAACTATCATATGGATATTTTTCTCACTTAGAAGTGGGTCCCCGAAAGGAAACAACCTGGCAACAAGAGAGAGGGCACCAACATGCTAATCAACGGACTCTAACCCTAGGGGCGACACTAAAAATCGATGAACCACTTCTAAGTGCGGACCATTACCCTTAGGTTGCTAATTATCAAACTCATGCCACAATTAATGGTTTATGTAGTGAATAGATGAATACATGATAGTTAGTGTTGATTTGTGAATGTGTAGTGCGGATACAAATGCATGTTAACCAGTGCCAATTATTGATTTGGGTAATGTTTGGGCCAATGCATGATAATTAGTGTTGATTTATGATCGTACATGTGTAATGCGTAGACGGATGCATGCTAACCAGTGCTACTTACTATTGGTTGCGTGTGAATGTATGTTGTGTTAATCAGTATCGATTAATGATTGAGATACTACGTAGATGAATGCTTGCTAACCAGCGCACTTGTATGCCCACTCACTTACCATAAATTATTAGTTTAGTATAATGCACCTACATGTTCGATAAAATGCCCAATAGAGTGAAATTCTCTGAATTACTATTTACATCCTTCCATGTAGTCATGTTAGTCAATTTATTAGTGTGGTTGACTGACCGAGACTACTTGGATTATTGGGTTGACCGGCAAATCGTAGATCCATGAGGGTGGCCTCGATTGGATTGGCCGCCCCAGACTAGTCCAATTGATCCAGGCCGAACACGGATAATCGGGAATATTCAGATTACATGGGATGCTTACACCCAATGCTGATTATACCAGAGTTTGTCCGAGTCAACCGAATTAGCCTAACAACCGACCAACCGTGTGTGTTCACCATGTATGATCACGCCTGCCTAAATTCGAAGCACCTCATACCTTTGAGAGGCCTACTATTAACCATTAGTGATAAGATTTTCAAGTCTCGGGAGTCGGGCATGATGGTATGTGACACTGTGTCTGTGTTGTCGGCCTACGCTAGAGTGACGAGCCTCCCCATGTGACCAGCGAGCACAAAAGGTGATAGGTTCTTGTTCAAACGACCCCCCTTAAATTACCCGACCGATGGTTCCGTGCCAAAGTATCGTTCGAACGACCCGGGTATAAATGAAATTGGGTGATAAGCTATTTTCCTTGTGGTGATTTGGTTATGTGACAAGCCCTCACCTCGGAACTGAGTGATCATACTCAGTGTTTGTATGACGACCCATACCGAGTTGATCCTCATACCTTTGGGTATATGCCTTACCTCTGGAATTATTTCTCTGTGAGACAAATGGGTGATACCTAAATTTGGATCATGGATCGCAGGCTCAGAGCTGCTACAGCCCGCCCTGTGCCAAGTGATTTGGATAAGGTCATTGATTAAATGAAGGTGTTTCAGCTTTCCAATATTGTTAGATGAACGGACTTAATTAAATACTCGGCTAACATAAACATTCATAGCATTGCATCAGTATAGGTTGGCGACTTAGCAGTCGAGGTCGTATTGAGAGAGTGTTGGTCATTGCGAACGTATTGATGGTGTCGCTTGAGGGAGTGTTGGATGGTGAGGGCATGCATCATATCACAATAGCATGCATGTGCATTAACAAAAGTATCTAGGGACTGTATGCTTAAATTATTGCTTTTCGTTAATTGTACATGTGGATTTGATAACTTGTGTAACTTAATGTTAATATAACCACTGAGTTGATCACACTCACTTCCACTCTGGGACGGTGTTTTAAAACACTGACCAAACAATATTATCGATGCAAGTACTATCGAGATTTCAAACAGATAGGCTTAGAATGGCTTACACCACCGACATTATGTTTTAGAGAAATAGACCAAACCATAAACTTGCACTTTAATTATTATTGGTATGTATATTGTGTCTTGTATAATCCTCATTTGGGTGGACACCATATTTTAATTGTATTTTTATTGTCAAACCCATATTTATTAATTTTTGTTATCTCTACCTCGCTTTAGATCCGCTAATTTGAATTGTGCTACTCTTGTTGCTTGTGTGTAAAATGAGAGTGAATATAAACAACGTCATACGTGCATTTTATTTGGTTAACACCCGAAAACTCGGTATTGAAGTTTACGTACTTGGGTGCCGATTTTCAGGGTGTAACACATTCTATTGCCAAAAGTAATGCATCTTGAACTTACTTCTAGCTGGGTGAAAATTATCTTAAAGATAATAAACTAGTTATGTGCTTACCTTGATTGTGCATTGCAAAACTTACTAAAGAAAGCATATGAAGAACTTATTTAAGTACGGCTATCATTTGATAATCAGATTAGCAACTGGTAATTGAATCTTTACCTTTTTACCCTATATTGTAAAACGACATCCATTTTGTTGCAATAAAAGGTCAGTAATCAGGTTAGCAAGTGGTAATTGAATCTTTACCTTTTTTCCATAACTGTAAAATAGCATCCATTTTGTTGCAATAAAAGGTAGGTAAACTTAGAGAGACTCCATACCTAACCCATTTGATAATCATAGTGTTTTGGACCCAAACCAGACCAAGTAGCTTCAATTAAAATTCAAACCTACTGAGTTAGGTCCAATTATCTGTTGAGTGAGTGGATTTTTCCCTTCTCTCTAACACACTTTTGCATAGAGGGTGATAATCTCCAATCCATGCCATGTTGACAAATATTTTAAGATCTTTTAGACAAATAATCATTGTGTGGTAGAGCAAGAGAGGTGAGCATTTTGGGAAAGCCTTAAGGGGCTACTATAATTATTAAAAATCATGGTGATTTTTTAAACGATTTATTACTCGTAGAGACTATAATTTCTGTTCACAGTCGCTTAAATAGCACAAATGAATTCAAATTAATGAACAGGTTTGCAAACATAACATTGAAAACCATGCAAAAATCATCTTTAATTATAGTATCCCCATCAAATCAATAACATATACATTAGATTTTCACTGTATAGGTTTAAATTGGTGTTGACGTTTGTCTTGGACTATTTATAATGCTGAAGTGTCAATTTTTTCAAACAGTTCTAACCTCCCACCCATGGCTTGAAAAACAAACAAATACAATGAAGAAAGCCAACTTATGGATGGATCAAATCATGAGCTTGCCATGATTTTTTTCTCCTAATGGGCAACACATACCATCAATCGGACTGTCCAATCATCTTGATGTCATTATAAGTTAGTTTGACTATCCCAATTTGGCTATTGTGTCTTGTATTGCTTTAAAGTGCAGATTTTTATTTTATTTTTTTTCTCTTCCACATAAATTTATAACAAGATAATATAAAGGGTACTTTAGATGCTAAGAAAGCTTCACTGAATATATTGACATCCACCTCCAGAATGTTTTTGACTTTTGGGTGAGTCATTGTCCATGGAAAAGGGCTTCAATTGAGAGTGATAGCCCATGAATTCAAGGGGCCATTTAGCACCATAGATTTGGAGGAATTTGAGGGTATTTTGAATCCATTAGTCTTTTGGTAGAGGGTATTAGAAGGTATTCCAAATCTACATATTTCAAATCCTCAACTTTGATGAGTTAACATATGCATAGCTAGGCTACTAATCTATTGTATACGTGGCCGCTGATGATATTCGAAAACAATCATATTATCAATTGTATCACTAAAAGTACATCAATATAATGATTTGAGAAATCTAAACATTG
This sequence comes from Magnolia officinalis, assembly GCA_021015155.1. Taxonomy (NCBI): domain Eukaryota; kingdom Viridiplantae; phylum Streptophyta; class Magnoliopsida; order Magnoliales; family Magnoliaceae; genus Magnolia; species Magnolia officinalis. The sequence continues at coordinate 23,833,151 of JAJHSJ010000015.1, forward strand.
GCCATGTAAATCAACGGTTAAAAAAGGTTGGTTAGTTGCACAGTTGTAATCCTATGCATGTGGCCCATTTAAGGCTTGGAATTTCATCTTCTTTTGCTTAACTATATATTTCAATGGGTTTATTACAATCATTATGTCAAACATCACATATGCACACTAATTAAGGACATTAAAATTAATTTAGTAATTAAATTCAAACTCCTGGAAATATATTATATAATTTAACTGCATAACTATTTTTGGATTATGAGGGATCTTAAATCCATAGTGCCAAACACAACCAGAGAATTCTAAATCCAGGATATTCCAAATCTAAGGGATTTCCAATCCAAATATTTCCGAACCTATAGTGCCAAACAAGGTCTAAATAATTTATTGTCGAAACGGAAGACGGAATACAAATGCTCATGGACAATGGCTTCTACTCACGATCTTTTCTAATATTCATCCCTATGCACTATAACCCACTACATGCTACCCAACTCTATATAGCATAGATTTACACGGATAGCAAGTCCATGTTTGAGGACACATCTATTACATGGGCCTGATCCATCATGCATTTTTCCATGTGAGAACAAGTGCCATAGCTCACACCTTCAATCTATTCTCCAGTAGTACACTATTAAAGAAAAAAGTACTTCAAGTTGGTGTCATCCAAATGCAAAATCCCAACATGCATAGGTGCCTTTGTCCACACATTTAGACACATCTTAACATCCATGCCCCGGACTTAAATCTTGACATCCCTGTTTTAATTTGAACTTTCCACCCATCCAAACGACTTCTAAAAATTTTGATATTTTGATATTTTTCTATGACTAATTAGGGTTTGTTTGGATGAGCATGTAATTATGAAATTAAAAAAAAAAAAAAAAAATAGGCCTATTTGAAATTTGATATTTGGTTGGATTGAGTGGTTTTGATATTGCATTTCATCCAATGTAAAGTCCGTTTGGTCTTTGGAAACAATGAAAATGATTAGATTAATTCAGATATCATATATTTGGATTTTGAAATCCACTATATCTATGGTCCCATATTGATGCATGTTTTTATTTACACTGTGCATCCATATGCGTCCTTTACACGCGACAATTGTGTCGCACATGCATACAGGTGAGTGGCATTCATTGTGAAATCCTATTCCATAGTCCATCAAACAGTACTAAGGGCCTGTTTGGGCGGTGGGATTAGAAGGGATTAGGTGGGATGGGATTCATCTTGTCCTGTGCCAATTCCACTCTGTGTTTGGGAAGAATGGAAAAGCTTGGACTTACATTAAATGGAATTGCATTGGGTCCTGTGCCAATTTCACTCAATGTTAACAAGTTGTGTAGGTCCCACCATGATGTGTGGGCTATATCCACACCATCCACCCATTTATCGAGATTAGTTTAGAGCATGGGCCAAAAAATCAGGTAAATCTAAAGCTCAAGTGGACCCCACCATAGAAAGCAACGGAGATTGAATACTTACCGTTGAAAACTTCTTTGGGGCCACATAAGTTTTGGATCTACCTCATTTTTAGGCCCATGCCATAAAATGAGGTTACAAAATAAATGAACGGTTTAGATATAACACACGTGTGTTATTCTCAGTAACTTCAAATGATGGTGGATATATCCATTCAATGTACCACTGTATTATCAACAAAGCATGGCATTAATCTTATCTTATTGCCACGATCCCTGTCATCCCACCTAATCCCTTCTAATCCCATCCCACCTAATACCTCCTAATCCCACCGCCCAAACAGGCCCTAATTTCACATAATGAATTTGATCTGAAGCATGGGATTGGACTGTTAAAATCCATGATATTTCCTACATATAATCATTGTACAATGGTGTTAATTCCACCTGATGCAATTTAATATCATTTAATCCCACGTTGCAAGAAAGGGACGCTTATTTCCTACTAAAGCCTTTGGCGGGTAGTTCCTGTCCTTGGTACCCAGGTGAGGCTCATTGTCATATTTGTGAGAAAACTTCTCTGTCCATCCATTTTTTGAGTTCATTTTAAGATAAAAGGTCACAATTATACCATATCCAATTCTCAAGTGAACCGAAAACATGATAATTGAATGTCCACAGTTAAAATATTCGTGGGGCCAAAAAAGTTTTGAATCATGATATTATTTCTGTTTTCAGTTCATCCCAGTACAAATGACGATATTAACGGTGGGGATGGCATGTAAACATCACTGTCTAGGGAGGTTTCAACGGTAGAAATTTCCCTAACTACATTTTCCTTTAGTACGGCCCACTTGAGTCTTTTATAGTGATCCATTTTGGTCTTATCCTCTAAAATGATCTCACAAAACGGATAAACAGAGTTGATTTCTGAAAAACATCACAGTGGACCCCACCTAAGTTTCAAGCGCAGGAACTTCATGGGAAAGGCTTTCCCAGGAAATCTGCGTACGCAAACAAGCCCTTAATTGCCAGATTGATTAATTATGTAATTAATGCATTTGGGGGTAGCCTTAATTATCAAATTCCCCTTGCTCAATTAGCAAAAGAGCACAAATCACGAGCTTGACAATATAAAAAAGAGTTAAAATTTTCTTATAGGTGGACCGCACATGATTAAAGGTCTAAATCAGCAACCATTTATAGTATAGTCCATCTGTACCATCAGGATTCATAACCATTGCTTAAATAGTTAGCTTCATCCATTCGAAGTAATTTTTAAGGATGATGGGCAATAAGGCGTGGACCCCACATAATGGATAATAATGAGATATATTTCTAATATAATAAATATGGATCATTCATTTTCTAATGGTTAATTAGTTATTAGGATCATCTGATCAACGTGAATGCTTAGAAGGGACTAGTGATGGAAGGTAGGCCCGGCATGATGAAGGATTCAAATTACATATATGGTACAGACCATCCATTTTCTATCAATTGCTTAGATGGTTATGATCATTATATCATGATGTTTTGGTTGTGATGAGAATCAAATGTGGGCCTCAGGTCTATCATAGATGGTCTAGATCATTAGTTGGACCTCCATTATAATCAAAAACATATTTTCCCATTACACATTTATTTGGCATACCAAAGCATGGATCATCTCATTGATTATTCTCGAAATCAAACGACAAGAGTGATTTTTTAGGAGGGAAGGATAACGAAATGAGAGCAGGTTGATGGGAGGTCCATATCAATGATAGGACCTCTTCTAATATAATATATATATATATATATATATATATATATATATATATATATATATATATATATATCATTCATTTGATAGTAAGTAATATCGTATTAGAGTGGAAACGGATTGGCAACTCCCCCTGCCACCAGCCCGGTGGCTGATGGTCGGTGCTCTGTGGGCCCACCATGATGTATGTATTTCATCCATTATGTTCATCCATTTTTACAGATCATTTTAGTGTTTGATCCAAAAAATGACGGAGATATAAATATCATTTGGACCACACCACAAAAACAATAGTGATTGAATATCCACCATTAAAATCCTCCTAAGGCCTAATGTAATGTTTATTTGACATCCAATCTGTTGCTTAGATCATACAGACTCAGATGAAGGGAAAAACCAAAGATCAGCTTGATCCAAAACTTTTATGGTTCCCAAAAAGTTTTTAATGGCCGACGTTCATTCAACATTGTTTCCTGTAATGTGGTTCACTTGAAATTGAGATATACCTCATTTTTTGGTCTCATACAATAAAATGATCGAAAAAATAGATGGACAGCATGGATGAAACACATACATCATTGTGGGGTCCACGTAGCACCGACCATCAGCCATTGGCTGGTGGCAGGGGGAGTAGCCAATACGTTTCCTATTAGAGTGGCTTTCAGAAGGGCAATCAGAGGCATGCCTCACATCCTAGACCGTCCAAATTAATGACTGGATGTTTTTTATTACAATCAACACCGACCATATTTTATTGCCCTGATTACTGGTTAGGATGATCCAAGCGAAGTGACTCTTGAGATGGATGGACAATAAAAAATGGGCCTCAAATGATGGATGGTCCAATCAATGATTAGATCTTCTAATTATAATATAGATATATGAACCATCTATTTTCCTAGGTGGGACACATGAGGGACGGCTTAAATTAATGATTGGATTATTTTATATTTATTTGATTTGGACCTATAGTCACCAACTAGATGGTTAAAAGTAAAATAATGAGTATTCCAAAATAAAGGGAAAAAAATCAGATGGTCGATATTATCTTAGTTCAATCTCGTACTTACATTTCATCCCTAGTTGGGTCATTGATTTGGACGGTCAGGATTTTCACTCAACTACTTCATCCTGCGTTTGATGAGTCACCACCATTTTAAATGCTGCAACATTGACATAGCCCATCAATACATTGACTTACTGGTTTTACACCACTTTGTGGGGCTGGTGTTGTGTATTCCACCGACCACCGACCTAGTGGACCTCCTGCCCCACTTACCAAAGCAAAATGAATAAATAAAAAAGGGTAGGCTACAATGTGAGGTCACCATAGCTTACTGCTGATACACAAAATGTTAATCCTGACCGTATAAATTACGGAGTTGGTATATCTTGACCGTTGATATGATTGGAATTGACTAATGAGTTGACACATCTTGAATTACTTGACAAATATTTACTGCCTTTTAAGCATTGAAAAATTGCAAATGTGACGTAAGGATTATGTAAGTTAAGCCGTCCAAATTGTGGGTCCATGAAAAATGGCTGCTAGATGGAAAATGGTGCCTGATTTGATTTGATGTCCTAATCCGCTGACTAGTGCACGTTTGATGGACTTTGAAAAAACAAACAAAAACAAAATCCAACTGTCCCAATTCAACAAACAAATGGCTACAAATCAGAGGTTAGTTGTTACAATCTTTCAACTAATCTCACTTTTGAAGGAAGACCAATTTAAAGGGGGCCACGTAGTTAGGCAATTTACACGGCTATAACGCGGACTAATTGCGTAGTGGAGGAGTTGGATACTGAGTTGACGTGGCAAGGCCCTGTGGGCCCAACATGATGTATGTGCTATATCTACACCGTCCATCCATTTTTCTAGGTGATTTTAGGGCATGGTCCTAAAAATGAGGCAGACCCATATCTTAAGTGGACCACACTACATAAAACAATAGGGATTAAACGCCTACCATGAAAACTTCTTGGGGCCACGGAAGTTTTGGATTAAGCTGATATTTTTTTGTTTTCCCTTCATCCAACTTCATGAACAGGTTGGATGGTAATTAACCATCACGGTGGGCCCTAGGAAAGTTTCAACGGTGGGTGTCATTCTCACCACGGCTACATGTAGTGTGGTTCACTTGATGAACGGCTCTGCTTCATTGTTGGGCTCATCCCCTGAAATGATTTGGAAAATGGATGGATGGTGTAGATATAACACTGCATCGTAATAAGGGCTTACAGAACTTTGCCACGTCAACACATTACCCACTTTCATTTTGTGATTCCAACGGCCATGGTCCAAAAAATGAGTGTTTTTGAAAAGGCCCATTTATGGATGAGTCCTACAGGTTCAGATCATCACATGGGTGCTTTACACAATTTGCAGGCACGAAAATCCAAGTGGGATTGTCTGGTGCTACCCCCACCCGGACGCAACTAGAGATGGATAGTCTGTCAGGGTTCTGTGGGGCCCAACGTGATATATATGTTTCATCCACGCTGTCCATCTATTTAGATAGATCATTGTAGGGCATTAGCAAAAGAAAGGAGTCAAATTGAAGGCTCAAGTAGACCACACCACATGAAACAGTAGGGATCTAAATCCTACCGTTGAAAACTTCCTGCGGCCACAAGTTTTGGATAAGGTTGGTATTTATGTTTTCCCTTCATACATGTCTACGTGAGCTCATGAATAGCTTTGGATTGTAAATAAACATCACGGTGGACCTTTAAAAATGTTTTCATTGGTAACAGTTCAATCCTAGCGTGAGTGTGTGGGGTGTGTGTGCGTGTGGAAAAAAAAAAAAAAAACAGTTCAATCCTCACTGCTTAATGTGATGTAGTCCACTTGAGCATTTACATGTTTTTTTTGTTTTTTTCTTTTCTAATGCCCTGAAATGATTTTTTTATTTTTTATTTTTTATTTTAAAAAAAGAAAAAAAGAAAAAAAAAAAGAAAGAAGGACAACATTGTTAAGCATATAGATCAGTATGGCCCCACAAAGCCCTGACATGACTGTCCCTCTCTAGCTATGTCCTATTGGGGGTAGTACTCAATCCGTGACCTCCCAAGTGGCAGGTGCGGTGGGGCCCACCATGAGCCCAAAAACAGCCCATCATTGAAAACTTTTGAGGGCCATTTAAGTTTTGAATAAAGCTGATATTTTTATTTTTTCCCTTCATTCAGGTCGTAGTAATTATTTTCTTTAAAAAATTTTAATTAGTGGGTGTCATTATTTCCACCGTTACCTATGGTGTGCTTAGAACTGTACACGAGTCGGTTTACTTTGGTCAACTCGCTCGACTCACCTAGCTTGAAATTGGATTTAGACTGAGTTAAGTTAGTTTTTGGAGCTGGAAAAAACTTTGAGCCGATTTCGAGCTTGCCCGAGCTCAACTAGACTTGGATCAAACCTCAACTCAAATCGACTTAGATTGAATCGGCTCGGTGACTTGGTTATTTTGATATTTATGTTGCTCTGAGTATTCAATGAAATGACTCAACGAAATATTGTTCCAAGTGCATACATTCTCTGCGGGATCAATTGGTGGTGAGGAAAGAATGGATACAAAATAAATCACTACAAAAAAACTTCACATTATAAAATTGCCATCAAATTTTGATTTTGATGCTACTTGCGGAGCGTTTGACGAAATACCTGTAAACTGCTCTTATTGTTTTAAATTTGATGAGAAATTAAATATGCACTCTATATATTGGAAAAAATGTCGCACAAGCTCTAACTCGGCTCGAATTAGCCCAAGCTGCTGACTGAACTAAGCCAATCTAGTTAGTCAAGCTTAAAGACCGAGTGGAGCCAAGTTTGAGCTAGGGTTAACAACTGGCCAAGCCATGCCAAGTTCAAGCTAGGGTTAGCTACTGGCCGAGCCGAGCTCGACTCGGTTCAAGTTGTGTACAACTCTAGGTGTGCTCAACTCAAGCATTGGATCTAAAATGAGCTGGCAAAATAGATGGACACCATGAATATCAAACATATGCATCTCTTAGGCGACCCAACATCTCCTGCCACCATGAAATCGACTTTTATGAAGATACCAGTCTGCAGAGGCAGGCAATCTATTTTCATGTCAACCGTCGCATCTGCTGCATGGCGGTCCATTAAGGAAAAGAGTAAAATAATCAAAGGTTTGAAATAACATAATCTTAATTAATTAATAAATAAATAAATAAATAACTCTTTGAAAAAACAACCCTCAGGGGTCTTCAATCCGCATTGAATGTAACTACTCATTCTTTAGACAACGGCCCGCTCAAGGATTAAACCGTGCAATTCATCATTGACACAGGCCTAGCCCTAAGTCGCTGGGTCGGGCAGACGGCTCTCAGACACGGTTTAGCTGGTGACGCTGCCAGTAATCAGATGGCTACATTTTGTTAGCATATTTTAGGGCATGAGCCAGAAAATGATGGATATCCAAATCACAGGTGGACCACCACTAGAAAAATGTAATTGAACATTCACCGTTAATGGTGGATATCCAATCACTATTGTTTTCCTGTGGTGTGGTCCACCTGAGATTTATATCCCTCTCATTTTTGGGATCAGGCCCTAAAATGATAGGTAAAAATGGATGAAACACATACATCATGGTGGGGCCCACAGAGCACGGACCACCAGCCACCGGGCTGGTGGCAGGGGGAGTAGCGAATCCATTTCCCGTTGCGACCCCTTGAGTCAGCCAGACAGTGCAAATGGATTTTATAAAGGAATGCTGGGTGAAATGTTCAATGTGTTTCCCTCTTCAAGATCCACGTGCCAAATATGTAGTGATCAGAGCCGTTGATCTGTTGGGGCTACAATGTTGACGGGTATAGGCCAAAGATTGGAGCGACTGGACATACTCTGACAATCCAGTTGTAAGTCTTAATGTTCAGCTCAATCTGGACCGTTCTAACTATTCATTTTGCAACTCACGTACAGTCCCTTGATTTTTCGGATGTGTTATGGCCCACCACAACTCCATTCACCACACGTATGCCGAATGCACTGTAATGAAAGTACTGCCACAAGTTTCATACATCACAACTGCCTGCGGTGTGTCCTGTATAGACACCGCTGTGGGGCCCAACGTGATGTGTTTTTTATATCCACACCGTCCATCCATTTTGCCCCCCTCGTTTCCGCAGGAAACAATGGTGATTGAACGCCCACCAGTAAAAAGTTATTGGGGGGTCACAAAAGTTTTAGATCAGGCTGATATTTGTGTTTTCCGTCCATCCAGGAATGACTGACCTCAATGACAAACAAACATTACGGTAGAAAGGTTTCAACCGTGGGTGTCATCATCCACACCGTTTCCAGTAGTGTGGTCCACTTGAGCTACAGATCTACTTCATTTTTGGGTCCATACACTAAAATAAGCTGGAAAAACAGATGGACGGCATGGATATAAAACACATACATCATGTATTTATTCTATATCAACGCAGTCCATCTGTTTTCCATATCATTTCATGGTGGTAATGTTTATTTCCCATCCAACCTGTTGAGAAAGTCACATAAACCCGAATAAAGGAAAAAAAGAAAAAGAAAAAGAAAAGAAAAGAAAAAAAACAAATATCAACTTGATCCAAAATTTTTGTGGTGCATTAATGGACAATCACACCACTGATCCTATGTTATGGTCCACCCGAGAATTGAATCTGCTTCATTTTTGGGCTCATGCCCTAAAATGATCTGAAAAAATGGATAGATGGCTTGGATATAGAATACATCGATCAAAGTGATGGTGCGGCCCGGGCCATTTAGACAGCCTTAATTGAGTGGGACTAATGATAGGGAACTGTGGATGAATCACCATCATTTGACAGATTGGAGGAAGCACAAACATTACTCCAGCCCATGAAAAATCAAATCAAGGAAGGTGAGTCTAAACAGAAGAATCCTCCACTCTACTTTTCCTGGATCCTCCCATCATTCCAAAGGAGAAGCCATCACATTCCAAAAGCAAAAGCAAATGGCCACTCAAAGTTTCAAAATTCAAAAGAATATAGAAAAAGAGAAAGAAGCCTAAAACAGGAAAAAAAAAATTAAGAAAAGATGAAAAAGAACAGACAAGAAGCAGTTGAAGAGAAGATCCATTGACACCCATGTTATCCAAGTCATTTATCAATCATCCAATTGCCCTGCACGTGCACACAAGTACTGAATCTGGACCTTTCATCAGCATCGCCAAACCATAGATTGGGCGGGCCCCAGAAATCACAACTCACAACGGTTTGACGATAACCGAATTGAATACTAAAATTTACAATGAATCCTTCCAAAGAAATGTTCATTTAAAGTCCCCAGCATACTAGCTTACCATGTGCTGAAAGGTTTTCCCGCCAATGTTCACACATGTAGGACATCCGAGCCGTGTGAAAGGTCCGAACCATAATGAACATTACCCACAAAAACCAGCCCGGCCCCACTGCAAGGTTTCACTGTCAATCTGTGGTATGTGTGGGACATTTGATCAGACCAAAAGTTTGCAACCTTGATGAAGATCATCAGGCACAAAAATCTGGCTGACCCAGTCGGCCCAAGTTTTGTACCAGGTGATCTTTGCGATGGTTCGAATCGATTTCGAACTTACCACACCAGGATGTCCCAAACATGTAAAACAACATTGAGATTAGAAGAGAAGTACCTCAAAATAACAAAGAGAGAGATTCCTTGATGAGCTTGGTTTTTGAGCCAGGTGATGTTCATGATGGTTCCCGCCTTCCACACGGCTCAGATCTCCCACACAAGTGATATATTGGCAGTGAAACAACATTGAAATCAAAAGAGCAGTACTTCAAAACAAAGCCTCAACAAGGAGTAATTAATTGATTGATTTCTCAAAAAAAAATACAACAAAAAACACCATCACATATCTCAAACTCTTCTATCAGTCCATGGCAATCCCACATTCAAAGAAGAAGAAATGCCCATTTGGGCAGCACTACTACTACTCTCACTACTCCTAACATCACATGGATTTTGCAATTTCCCCTTCTTAGACCACAACCAGATCTTAGAAACAGACAAGCTCTCACCTTTGCTGCCATTACACAGCTTCTTACCATCCAAATCCACCTCGACTTCATCACATCCTTTTCTTCTCAAAGTCTCCTTCTTACCTTCACTACCATCTTTCTCTCTTTGGCTCAAAGCTACTCCAACTTGCAGATTTGAATCCCCAACAACATATTGAAAAGACCCCATTGAATAGCATCTCCTTGCATCCAAATTGCTGCTACTGCTCTCTCCTTCACCTTCATTATTCACGCTCTTGAATTTCCCAAGCCTAACAGGCAAAACCACCCTCTTCTCACTGACGATTTCCTCCTTTACTCCCTCCTCCACCACCACCTCCTCCTCCTCCTCCTTCTCTGCCTCCATTTCTACCTTCTGATTGGCTGAAAATCCATCTCGCCCTTCACCCGAAAAACCATCTTCTTCATTTGGTTCGTCGAATTCAAAAACTGGGTTTTCGATTGCAAGAGCAGAGGAAAATAGAGTCCCTCTACAGAGTGGGCACGTTGAGTTGGAGAGAAGCCATGTGTCGATGCAGTTTATGTGGAATGCATGGCTGCAGATAGGGAGCAATCTCAGCTTATCTTCTTGAGAGAATTCGCATAGACAGACCGCACAATCAAATGGCTCCTTCAGGCCCACGATCTCTTTGTAGAGAAAGACAGGAAGTGCATCTATGAAGGCTTGGTCTAGGCCTGAGTCGTGGAGATGGAAGAGCTGTTGGAGCTGCCTCTGGAGGGAATCAGAGCCTGGGATTTCAGGATATCTGTTGGATTGGGATGAGGATGATGAAGACGGCTGTTTGATGAGGAATCTAACAAGAAGGTGGAGAAGACCGGAGATGAAGAAGATCACTGCAAGAATTACGATGATGAAAAGAACGGCGGGGCTGATTTTGCTGCCTGACGGTGAAGGTGGTGATGGAGGAGATGGCTCTTTCTGATAACTGCTAGTGTAAGGAGGCGGCGGAGGAAGGAGATGAGGGAGAGGAGGTGGGTAGGCCGAAAGGCCTTCTTTTTTCTTGATTTGGGACAAAACCCAATTCATTTTAGGAGCCGGGAAGGCGAAAAGGGCAATCTTTTTCATTGGTTTGGTATCAGACCCAATTCATTTTGGGAGGTTGGTAGGAAAACAAAACCATGTTTTTCTCTGATTTCGTATCAGACCCACCAAAGTCATTTCGGGAGATGGGTAGGCTGGAAAACCCTGCTTTGTTCTTGATTCACATCCAACACAAATCAGTTTAGAGGATGAGTAGACTAAGAAATCCTTTTTCTTACCTGATTTGGTATGAAACCCAATTCATTTCAAGAGATCGGCAGCAACAAAAACCTTTCTTTTTCATTTTCTTCGATTCAAACTCATGCGGATATTAAAGGTAGGTATATGCTAAAAAGGCAATCTTTTTTCTTGCTTCAGCATTCAAAATAAGATATTTTTTCTCCACAAAAAAAAAAAATCTTTTTTCTTCTTTCATTGAAACCAAATCCAAGTAATTTCAGTACATGGGTAGGCTAAAAAGATCATCTTTGTTCTTGATTTGAGAACAAATCCAAGTAGTTTTTGCAACAAAAGACTATCATTTGAGGAGATGGGACACTAAAAAAGAAACTCTTTGTTTTTTTCTCTTAATCTAGTTTCTAGAAAGAGGAATCATGAAGAAGAAACCATCTATTTTTCCTCTACTGAGATGAAACTCAATCCATTTTACCAGATGGGTGTGCCAAAAAAACCAGCTTTTTCTTTATATATTCTAGACAAACCAGACATTTTAGAAGGTGGGTGTGATCTATCTACATGAAAAAGAAATCTATGTTTGTTCTTTGTTGGATTGAAGTAAAACCCACGTCATATTTGAGGGAGAAAAGGGGAAGAAGCACCTACCTGCGTGTTAGAGAATCCTCCATTAATGAATCTCATTCCTTCTTGTTTTTTGAAAGGTCTTTGTGTTGGGCAGTGTTTTGCAGAAGAGAGCCCTAAAAGTCAGTTTCTTAGGAGAGGATTTATAAGCTTTTTATATGTGCTTTTTGGTAGTGGAATATATAAAAGGAAAAGGTGGGAAGAAGGAAGGGCAGTAGTAGGTTCCAAGGTGGGAAAAGGTTGAAAGGGTGTTGTGAGAGAGAGAGTGGGAGAGAGAAGAGAGGGAAAACAGAGAAATAGTCTGTAATTGCAGTGACCAACAAAGAAAAAGAGGGGTAGGGTTATTTTTGAAATTCTGATAAATAGCAGGATATTTTTGTATTTTCGTTATAAAAAACACTCGGAAAGGGTACCTCGGTTACCTGCACCGAGAAGAAACGACTTAAAAAAGTAAATCAAATCCAAGCCGTCCATCACCACACCCTACTGTCTGACACTTCACTCCAAAATTCAGGTTGATTCAACACTCAAGTGGCCCACCCCAAGATATTATAACTAAAACCTCTACGTTCACGGACCCGGCTTCAGTGGATCCCTGACTGTGGGACCTACTCTGATGTATGTGCCTTTTATGTCCACGTGGTCCATCTGTCTTGACGGCTCATTATATATAGTACGCGGATTGGATACCAACCCGTGGCTATGAAGGGACAGGGGCTCTAGGGACCATCATGATACATGGGTTATATCCACACCGTCCATCCATTTTACCATATCATTCTAAGTAGATATAGGCTGACCACACCAATGGAAACATTATGGTTGATAATGACATCCATCACTGAAACTTCCTGGGGCTATGATGGTTAATTACCATCTAACTTGTTCATAAGGTCACTTAGACTTTGATTAAGTGAATACACAAATATCATCTTATCCAAAACTTATAAGGATTGATCACTGTATCTGCATTATTTTTAACTTGTATCAAAAAAATGATACGGAATAACAAATAGACATTGTAGATAAAACCCATATATCACATTAGGGTTCTTAATGGAGTGGGGTACAATCCAAATTCTGATTCATTCCAAACCCGTATAATGCAGAGTTGGATTTTTAAATAGATCTGATTAATAAAATGAATTAGATTCAGATTCAGATTTATAAAAATAAATTTGAATCATATTTGAATCTCGTAGTGAGATTCGATCAGATCCCTACTATTGAATGCTTAAAGCTATCAACCATTTCCACTTTCACATTAATAAATTCTGTGTGGATGTTTGACTTTTACTCTTCAGACTTTAGTACCCCTTGCAATTCAAATAAAAAATATTCTAATTACATCATTTTGTTGTTAAATTAAATGTATTCTCTTATATATTTTTAGATTTGTGAAGTGGTGGATTCATTCTATATCTAACCCGAATTCAATAGTTATATGAATTTTTTGATCAAAAATGGATCTAACTATTTATAAGTAGATCTAATATGGATATGGATTTCTTTCTCTTCTCTCCCTTAGCTTCGCTCCGAGAAAACATTCCTTTTGAGAAAGATAACCGGTAGATTTTTAGACCAGGAGCTGGATCCAATTAAATCCGACCTATTGAGAGCCTTACATCACAGTGGCCCCTCAAAGGTTCGTAGCTAGGAAAGGGTAAAAGTAGTACCCAATTCGCGCGACTCATTTTAGGTCATGATCCAAAACATTAAGCAGATTTAAATGTCAGGTGGACCTCATCACTGTTAAAAACTCCCAGAGTTCACTAGAATGTTTATTTGCCATCTAATATGTCGATAACATCAAAGGGATCTAGATAAATGGACCACACATCCAAAAATATTGTGGCCCATAAATCATCAAGGTTCCCATGGTGTAGCCTACTTAAGATTTGGATCTGCCTAATTTTAGTGATCATGCCTTAAAATGTCATTTCAAAACGGATGGAGAACATAGATGTAAGGCACATGCATTACAGTGGGTCCCTTGGTCAGAGATCCACCTTCCTCTTATGGCCCCAAAATTCAAGATGATTCAACACTAAAGTGGCTCATACCAAAACATTATCCTAAAACCTCTATATTCATGGGTATGGCTCACCTGAGTTTTGAATATATAATTCTTTCATCCAAGCACGTTAGATGAATGGATTGGATGGCATATAAACACAAACGCTAAGTCTTGCACAAAATTAATGGGTGGGTGTTCAATCTTAATAATTTCCAATAGTGTGGACTACTTGAGTGTTTAATTGTCATGATTTTTAGGTTCAATAGTTAAAATGAGGCATCTTACCTGATGGACAGTGCAGATCTCATGACAGATGCATCCACGTGGCTCTAAGCTTGTGAATGTAACCACTTGGGTACCTAGCAAAGGGGTAGGGCTGTACATGATCAAAGTTAGCTTAGTTAGCTTGCTAAACTCAACTCAAAAAAGCTTGATTCAACTCGGTTCAAAATTGAGTTTGAGCTGAGTCAAACTAATTTTTTAAGCTTGGAAAAAGTTCAAACTGAGTTCGAGCTTGCCCGAGCTCAACTCAACTCCGATTGAACCCTAAATCGAATCAAACTCAAATTGAACCAGTTTAATGATTCAGTTACTTTGATATTGATGTTGCTCACCAAGTATTTGATGAAATAACTAAACCAAGTGTCAGCCGGCGGCAAGGAAAGTATGTATATGAAACAAGTATCATTTTTTCTTGATTTTAATGTTGCCTACAAGGTGTTTGATGAAATACCGATAAACAGCTGCTACTATAGTAAGAAATTGAAAGTGCACTCAATGTGTTCATGAAAATGTTGCATAGACTTCATCTTGGCTCGAAATTTTTATGAATTGGCCTGAGTTACTAATCCAATTGAGCTGAGCTACCCAGTTAGGCCCAGAGACCTAGCCAAGCTGAGTTCAAGCTTGGGTAAGATAGTGACCGAATTGAGTTGTGTCAAGCTGACTTGGTTTGACTCTTATACACCTCTACCAGGGGTTATCCTACACAAAAACAGAGACAAAAGGGTATTTTTATCATTTTTCTAGGTAACTTGGGGATTGTGCTCTCTTTTGCTAGTAGATGGCCACCGGGAAAAGGAAGCCGATTGCCTGTGAGCTCGGGGCTGTGTGGGGTCCACAGAGATGTCCATAATAAATCCACTCGTCCATCTGTTTTTAATGACCACAATAGGACGGGAATCTAAAAATCAGCCAGATCCAACTCATGTGGACCATATTACATGAAACAGTGGCAAAGGAAACGTCCAATGTTGAAACCTTCCAGGAGCTGACCATGATGTTTATATGCCATCCATACCGTTCGTAGGATTATTACCACTCAGATAAACTGTAAGCACAAATATCATCCTGATAAAAAAAAAAAAAAAAAACCTTCTGTCATCCCCAAATGTTCAATCCCCAACGTTTTCGGATGGTATGGCCCACATGGGTTTTGGATCGGCTTGATTCTTAGGATCCTGCCCATTGTCGTCTTGCAAAACAGATGGACGGACTGGATTAGTCACATACATCTCTTTGTGCCCCCACGCATCCCCTGCACAGAATATCTCTGTCCCCGGGTCACATGCAATCCACTTCCCAAGGAAAAAATATATTGAAAGAGAGAAATGTGGTAATCTAACAATTTTCATCAAAACCCTGTCATGCACATACTTGCATATGAAATAATGGCCGTCCATATCTGCCATCTGTATGGCCCATCAGTTCTAGTATGTTTTTTAAGTAAACCTGAAAAATATTATACTGATAAGATGATCTAGACCATTAAGTTAGTATGCTGCAAGAATCGACTGATAAGATTGTTCATTAAAGATAGGTCGAGTCAAGAATATTCAGGACCATTTGATTATTTTTGTTTTTTCACGGTAACCAACGTTCCTGAATGATGGGAATGATGACAAGTTCAAACGCAACTACGTGCCTGGCAAGGTTTCCATACACATAGGCACAAGATCTTCTCTACAGTGCTCCTCAGACACCACGCAGTCCGCTTCCCCTTCAATCATCTCACGATCTGATAAATATGAACTATTTGATGCTGTATTTTATATATGGACGGTCAAAATCATTTCCCCAAATATTTCCCGTAAAAAATCAATCCACAGATTTGTTATTCCAATCATGGATTGTTTATTCTAAAGAATCACTTCTGGTAGACAAGTGTAACCATCACATCCATATCTTCAAAAACAGATGACTTTATAGATTAAATAATCTAATTGTTTGAATTTCTTTTATGATATCTTAATAAATGTGTTCCTGAATCAATGGACGGTTCAGATCAATAAAATGGACTGTCCAAATGAACAGATTCAACTAGGAGCACTATAAACTTAGCATGCTCTGAGAGCACTGGAACATTTTTCAATATTAGGGTTGCTTGCTAATTCACAGATAACGGTAGCTTTTGCTTTGACGATACCACTCGTTGCCTGCGTTGGGAGTTTGATGGTGGACTTTTTTGATACTCTACATGCATGTACACTTAATTAAATTACTCCCATAACTTAAACTCTATTTTTAACGGTTCAGATGGTGTTAATAGCTGCTGATAGGTAATATTCCGAAAATCAGATTGATTGTATCATCCTAACTTCTGATTGACAGATCTTTATTTATTAAAATTGGACCATTGAATTCTTTTTGTTTAACGGTTGATTATGTATCCACAAATAGGCCATTTGGAATTTTTTATTTGTATTGTTTTTCGTTTAATTAAGATGCTTATAAACACATCGTATTATTGATTTTTCAATTTAATGTAGGCTACACGTGTAATTTCTGAGTGCATGTGTATGAACTTTCATATTCTGCCAGAGTATGATAATTTTCTTCCTTGATCTTTTGGTATGCAGTTGCTTGATGCGGAGTTATTTACTTACGTTAAGGAAAAGAATCCAATGTTAGTTTTGGAAGCTTTTAAAACTGGTCGAAACTTCTCAACCGTACAAATGGCAGAGTAATACGGCAATTCAGGCTGTCGAAATTGCTGAATCAACTGTTGGTGGGGGAATTACCGAAGATTTTCACCGATGAGATAATAGCCATCTAATTCTTCCCTTCGAATTTGGACCACTCAATATTGTACTCTTAACCATTCATTTTTAGGCATTGATTGGATGGCTGAGATTGTTTGATCAAATTGATTCTATAGATATGCTCCATAAAAATGGGACCCACAATTTGGATGGCCAGGATAGCTGAATATCAATGCCATATGTGAGAAGAGGAGTTCCCGCCATTTTTAAAATTGTGTAAAACTAACATAGGAGTCTTCGGCATTATTTTATTCGATACGGATGCACATGACACTGTACACTCGCATGATGAACAGAAATCTATATCAAGGGTCCCACTGTAGATGGACCATTTACTCATCGATCGGTCAAAACTAACCGTTTATAAAAGGATATCTACAGTTAAATTGGGAAGTTGAATACTTTTCATTTCAACCGTCCATTTATCGGCCACCAATCGGGCCATTACAATGTACTAAAACTACTTGTTTAGAATTCATCTATGCTTTCCCCACAATTTGATCAGTTTCCATTGGATTATATGCTTCACACGTGTTCCTAATTGTGTGCATGTGTATATATTTTCATACTCCATAAAAGCATAGAACGGTTGCTTGCGTTACCATGACTTTAGTTGCGGTCTGGAAATTGCAGCTCTTGGAGGGAAAAGTACGGGAGTGGATTAGTGCATCCCTTACCGTGGGATCCAGCTTTATGTATGTATTCTACATCTGCACCGTTCATCCGTTTTTTAAGAATATCTTTAGGGTATGATCTCAACAATGATGCAGATACAAATTTAGATGTACCATACCATAGGAAACAGTGGTGAATGACCATTAAAACTTCTCGTGGCCACAAAAGTTTTTGATCAAGTTGATAATTGCTTCTTTCTCTTAATCCAATTTTTTTTTTTCACCTTATCAATAGGTTGGATAGAAAATATAAATTATGGAAACATCACGGTGAGCCCTAGAAAGGTTTTAATGGGTGAGCATTCAATCACCACTGTTTTCTTTAGTATGGTCCACCTGAGATTTTAATCTACTTAATTTTTTGACTTATGAAATAAAATAATCTGAAAAAACGGATGGACGGAGTGGATTTAGAATACATACATTCTGGTGGGCTCCACGGTGAGGGACGCACCCTCTTGGGTGAGTACGGGGCCACACCTAAGCCGCTTCCCGAAAAGGACGGATCACCTGGATTGGTCGTCTCTCCCTGTAGTGGAAAGAATGGGACTCACGAATAGGAGCTCGGGACCGTCAGAATTGGTGGTCCGAAGGACTGCCACACAACTGAATTGGTTGGGACACGCCTGTCTTTGGTTGGGAAGCAAACGATACTTTGGAGCGTCCCATCATTTCCACAATGATGGCCCGAGGGACCAGCGAAATCAATGGCTCGTCAGACCACCATCTGTCCCGTGAAACTGATGGGACTCAGCAAATCATAGCGGGAAGTTTCGGGGGACGCGGCTTCGGTGGATCGCAGACCGGATGGCCACTGTGATGTATGTGCCTTGAATCCACGCGGTTGATCTGTTTTGAAAACTCATTTTAAGATATGTCCAAAAAAATAAGGAAAATTCTAAACTCACGTGTACCACATCACATAAACAGTGGTAATTAAATGCCAACCTTTAAAAGCTTCTCGGGAATCACTCGAATGTTGATTTTCCATCAAATGTTGATAAGGTCACGCATACCTGGATGAAAGGACCACACGGTTATCAGCTTGATCCAAAACTTCTATGGCCTAAGGGAGTTTTTTTTTTTGCTATGGTAGGCGGTGGGTATTCCATCCCCACTATTTCATGCAGTGTGTCCACCTGAAAATTGGACATATTCTACCCTATTTTTTACGAGTCAATAAAAAATGGATTATCAATTAAGAATGGACAAGTATTATAATAAAGGAAAGATATAACATGCTAAAAATTTTAAAAGGTACTTAGAGTACTTTTTAACATAATTATAGTTGATTGAATAATAAGTCTAATAGCAACCGCCAAAAGTTATCTAAAAGTGAACCAAGCACTTAAAGAAACGTTCAGAAGTAAAAAGCATTTGATTGAAGAATAGAAACGCATGAGGAATAACTGTGGGAGATATTTATAAATAACAGAAGAAATCAACAGCACAAAGACATCTCACACCAATCAAACCAAGTCAAATCTTTTAATTTACTTTATCTCAATCTATCTTAGGAGTAACGATAATCTAGTAGAAGTAATTCGTAGTTGTAATTCATGTATACGCTCATACACTGGACTTGATTCTTATTCAATATCAAACAGTTCTTTCAAAAGATGCATTCTTGCAATCGCTCTTAGTGACCGATTATGCGTTTTTCCTTTTGTCTGATTGCACTGGTATACTAAATAGTCTTTTCTTGTGAAAGGCAAAGCGCAACCTACTTTCGGAGGAAGAATCCCATTATTTGATTATCGCCTGGTCATTACAAAGTTTTGCAAGTGGCTGAGTAGGTTATGAAAATTCACACGTTGTATAATGGGATTACCAAGATTGAGTTGTGGAAGTTATACGGGGCTATGGAATGAAAGCTATGTCCTAAAGGGGGATGATTATGAGCAATTAAAATTTTCATTCTTAAATCAATAATTGCCTACTTAAGTTAATATGCAACTTAAGCTAAGAAAAATAATTAATTCTAAAGCTTCCAAGCCAATAGAGGGTCCAATCGCATATACTACAAATGATATTTCAATTAAGCAATTAGTTTATAAACATGATAGTGTACATGTATGTGTGGAATGTACTAACTATCAACTCCTAGCATTATCTAATCATACATATAATTAAACATTTACTGCATAAGCATAATTAAACAAGTACTCAAATACAATCCCAAACACAATAACTTATAGTAGTTCAATTTCCCTATCCCACTCATAGTGGACACACTCAATCCATGAGTGTACCAGATTTTACTATCGGAGGTTTCAAATCAGGTGCACATCTAACCTTTACAATCCTATACAAGTACTGACTCCCGCAAGAGACTTTACGTGGTTTTCCATAGGCTCGCCATGGACCTCGGTCCTACAAAAGAACTATCACGCCCCAAACTTGGAAACCGGACTCACAAAATTCCCGATCGCCGAATTCGGCACCAATAACCTCCGTAGTGCCCCATTCTCGACTCCCGACACCCATATAACAGGTTCCGATCCTGGGATCCTACAAGGATGATTTTCAACATGAATTTGATTCGCAATAAGTATAACTCACAAACAACAACCAACAACATCATCACAAATCCACTAAGATAAAAAACTTTGAGTACAATGCATAATGGAAATACAATATCGATAATCAAAAGCTCTAGAAGTCAGCTGTACGCTCCAAGCTCAATGCTGCTGCAGCGTCCTAGCGTCACCTGCACGCATCAATCGTGCATAAGCTTATAGAAAGCTTAGAGGGTGGTGGAAGTGTGTGCACATGGTAGAAATGCAAGTATGCAATATCAGAGTAAGGCGGAAATGCTAGTAAGTCCATGAATGCCATCAGATGAACCAAGGCTATGCGATGTAAGACATGAATGTTATCGGTCATATCAAGGCCATGCGATGCAAGGCGTGAATACTATTGGCCATATTAAAGCCATACGATGCAAGGCATGAATGATGTCGGTCATACCAAGGCCATGCGATGCAAGATGCAACTCAAGCATACCAGTCATCATCCGAATCCACATATCCATGCAGCTCATCATTAGAGCATCAAATATCAGTATAGTCTACACCAGCTTGCTGCCCCTATCCGAGCGCACAACTGGGTAAGTGGAAGAGACCTCACTATCCGCCTGCCAATATCGGGTCCGGCTCGTCGATAGTGGACCCATTCCTCAAGCTGGTCAAACTCAACCTAGATATTGCCCCCTCACTCAGGCTAGAAGGTCACACCCCTTTCCAACCGACCACGACACAGTGGGAGACGTGGCATACTGGTATACGGCCCTCGTGCGCTCATGTATCCACTCGGTCTCGACGTTGGAGTCATCCTCTGGTATCATTGGGTTTGGGAATTTTCACCTAGGGACATCTATGACGCTCCGATGCTAATAATAGTATTTCCAGTATCCAATCCGGCTCTCCACGATGTGCTTGTGGAGGCCACGATCCTGATGTCACTAAGGCGTATAGTAACCATATCACACAATACAAGATGCATGAGTCATACAATCCAGTTATGCATCAATCCTGCACGTATCATGCGTCATGAGGGATAACACCGCCTATCCGGGAGTCCCATAAACAACTTGCTAGAAGGTATATGCAATGGTCAACCTCGTCTCATCACAAGCATGCAGATGATGCGTATGAGCATGTATCATGATGCAATGCTGTCACATACTCATAATCGGTATCAATAATCAGCATTAATAATTGGCATTGATAATTGGCCTATATGCAAGGCGGGGTCCATAGATGAACAGCCGATCCAAACCATAATATAAAGATCGGCCCTCGGCCGTGGATAAATCAAATCCGATAGCACGGAGTCATCCGTCTACGGCGATGATGAACCATGCAACATCAATGGGGCCCAATGAATTGGGTTAACCCACTAGGAAAATAATGAGAATGGGCCTAACAAGGTCTAAGGGAAGGTCACAATGTGGACATTTAACCAACATTGCCCATCAATGTGGACATTTAAGCAACATTGCTCTTAAGGAGTGGCTTGCATATAGCCTAAAATATAGTGGGGCCCATGGACTCACTCATGGGCCAGTTATGCATCACATTAGGCCTCACTCATGGGCCTCAAATACATCATATCGGGCCTCATCATATGGGCCTCAAATATATCACGATGGGCCACGTCCCATGGGCCTTGAATACATCACATCGGGCCACAATCCATGGGCCTCAAACACATCACAATAGGCCTCACATCTGGGCCTCAAATACATCACAATGGGCCTCATATACATCAAGTGGGCCGCATCACATGGGCCTCAACAATGAGCCTTATATACATCAAGTCGAGCCCACCATTCTAGGTGAACTATCTGCACCATGCATCTATATTTAGAGATCATTTTAAAACATTATCCAAAAATGAATCTGTAACATCCTGGATTTTTGCCAACCTGGGATTAGACGTCCTTAGGCGATGGGTCGATCCTAACACCTTATCAACTTGTCAAAACTCAGTCCCAAAGGCTAAAATCGCTTGTGAACCCATTTCTTTCACAAATCCCATCCTTCACCACCTTGCTCTTCAATCTTTCTAAGTACTTTCATCCTAGACACTAACTTAAACTAGCTAATTAGTATAACTCGGATCACTTTATATACAAACTACAAAGGCCCAGGTACCACCTCAGACAGAAATCTTACAGGACTAAACCCTTTAGAAATTAAGAGAGATTTAGCTAGTGTTAAACTAGAGTGCCTGTGAAATTAGCACCAATCACTTTAAATACGATCTGCAAGACCCAAAAGTTGTAGAATCATTGACGCTAGGTTACCCTAAAACCTAGGATCAATCTCATTACCAGGCTGCTCACGGGAGCATCTCGAAACTCCATATCGGATCTGGACTGCACGTCGGAAGTCCGATTAACACGAAGTTAAGGAACTAGGACCGTCTCGCTGGGCTTGACAACCATCTCGGAAATCAAATCCAGATAATGTCCCAGCGCTATTCGCTTGAGCTCGGAGTGAAGAGTGTGAGAAATGTGAAATTAATTCAAAATAAAATATCTTGAATAGTAATCTGGCACCACTCGCTTGCGGATCAGTATTAAGCAACCAGACCGTCAGAATCAGACCAAATTACACCCTCGGATCAGGAGAAATTTCATACACATTTACATGTACTCGGAATCTCCGATCGAGATCCGCTGATCGTTAAACTGAAACTGGTCCGCCACGCGTGATCTGGAAATCCCACTGAAACGAAAACTTAATAGAACGTAGATCCAGCGTTAGTGAGCTTAAGTCCGACCTTTGGCTCAAGGAGGGCCGTCAGAAACCCTCTGTTGAGCTGAAACAATGCCGATTTGATTATAATGTAAGTATACCTTGAACATAAGTCTATTTCGGTAAATTTTTAGGCTATATGAGGACCTTAAACCCCCTCTCATGGCAGCCATACGAATTTGGCAGCCATACGAATTTGAGATTGAGAGAGAGAAAAGAGAGAGAAAGTGTGGGAGCTGTGGGAGAATCTCCCTGCCACTCTTCCCTGCCGCTATACGAGCTACATCGCTTCGTTCTGATCGCTTCCCCAACGATTCCAACTCCGTTTCTAGGTAAGAAACCCTAACCCTAATCTGATTTGGGGCTTGGGTGGTTGTAGGTTATGAAATAGCTAACCTATTTCGTTCTATAGGTTGCCAAACTGCCGAATACGGAAGCTTAGCAAACCTATCGACTTCGTTACGATTCTATGACAAAAGGTGCGGACTTTAGATGTATAGGTTATGGTTTTCAACGCTTTCAATGTCAGATAATGATAGATTCATGATCTGCATGCAATTGCACATGTACAAAGTGCTGTCTGTTTTCCGTTTCGATTAAAGATGAAAAATATGGAATTCTACATACTCTAGGTATTTGTAAAAAGTACTGTATACGTATAAATTTTGGAAATGTGTTTGACATGATTGTTTGTTGTATGAATATATTATATATGGATAAATTACTTGTTTGGCGAAAGGACTCGCCCTAATACATGTTTCGCTTATATACACTATGTATGTTGAAATTGCGTATTCTAAAAAGTACCGTATACGTATAAATCTTGGAGATGTTTTTGCCATGATTATTTGCTGTATGAATATACTATATATGGATAAAATACTTGCTTGGCGAAAGGTTAGCCCTAATACATGTTTTGCTAACATACATCATGTATGTTGTAATAGTGTATTCTAAGTGTTTGTGAAAATGACCGAATGAGTATAGAATTCTCATTCGTGCTCACCATGACTAATTGTCATGGATATATGATTGTTGTATTGGCGATCCCCCTTTGACGAAAGGATTTGCCCTAAATCACGCCATGGCCAATATTCACTACTTATATTAAAATGTGTGGCCCAAGTGTTTGTGGAAATAACTGAATGAATATGGAACTTGGATTCCTGCTTGCCATGACTATCCGTCGTGGGTGTATGCGTGTTATGATTGGGGTAACTCCCTAGTGAAAGGATTTGGCCTTATACTTATGTGATCAACATATGTCATGTATGTTGATGCCTGTATTTTAAAGTGTTTGTTGAAATGTCTGAATGAGTAGTAGTTAGTAAATTGTAATGTTTAAGGGTGTTGAGATATGATTCTCAACCTCTTTTAACTATGTGTATGATTTCCTTGGATAGTTGTGTGATTAGGAATTGAATATGTACAAACTTATGCTTGTGTTGTGCTTCATAACATGCTCAACTGCTTTTGTGATTTTATCTATGTAATGCATATGTTAAATTCATGTTTACGTTGTATGATCCGTCATGGGTGATGGGGGAGTGGTGTAACGAATGCGTGTAACAGCCCTGACAGCCCTAAACGGATATTATCAAACTTTGATTGTATGATTTGAACCTTGATCCATTACTGCTTTACTATTTGAAATTGATTGTGTTTGGGGCTATGATTATAGTCCAGACAATCGGTACAAGAGTTGAATTCGTGGCAGTGATTCATTTGCCACATGAGATGTGTTCGACGAACTCGAGTCGTACTTCGGTTGGCGATAGTGGTTGGCCACACGAAGTGCTCATGCGCTTCATATCGTTCAACTTGATGTGCGCTCGAGCTAGCCGAGCTCGTCAAGTAACCCGATCTGTCTTATGTATGTTCACCATGTTTGGACGCCTCTGCTTGAACCTAGGGTACCAAACTTACCAGTGGAATCCCTTTTAACCATGGTACCTCGATCCACTAAGACTCATGAGCCGGGCATGGTGGTATGGGACACCATGGTCGAGCTGTCGGCCTACGCTGGGGCCACGTGCCTCCCCGTAGTGACCAGTGAGCAACCAGACTCATGAGCCGATTATGGTGGTATGGGACACTATATTCGTGCTGTCGGCCTACATTGATAAGGTGATGGGGGAACGGTGCAACCTTTGTGCGTAACAGGCCTGACAGCCCTTTGTAGTGACCTCGAGCATACTCTGAAATTGCAGTGAGCCTTAGGGTTTGCCGCGGTATATAGAGTATGAACTAGGCCTGTTTCTGTATTGTGATGAATCGTTTGAGGGGCGATAGGGGAGTGGTGTAACCTTTGTGCGTAACAGCCCTGACAGCCTCTGCAGTGACCTAGAAAACACACCATCGTCTGATATTAACTAGGACTGACGACCCTAGAATGGATCATGTTTGGGAATGATACAAGGGAGGTACCTTAGTTTCCCAATCCTGCTGTTTGAAATGGACTAATTAAAAACTCGGTAATCATGCTCATCATGCATTGCATGTGCCTGGAAGATGTGGAGCACTGAGGGATGAAAGCATGCCGCGAGCGTGAGATGGTGTCGCATGAGGGAGTATGTCAGTGAGGGCATCCATCATACCCGCATTCATACTTGCATTAATAAGAGTAGTTAGGAGTGTTTGATTGTCCTGCTTTATCATTATTGCTTGACTGTATTGATAACATGTTAACCTATGCTTTATTGTTCCACTGAGTTAGCTACTCACTCCCACATTACGAGATGGTGTTGTACACACCAACCAGATTTGTTGAGTTTCAGGTGATGGCGATGCTTGTGAAGCAGAGCCGGACTGCTTCTATGATGATAGAAGGAGTTCTCCTATCTGTATCTCTCTGGCAGGTCAATGAAGACCTGATATTGTATTGACGGGGCTTTGGTACTTGGGATAGGAGACATTACACTTCCTCATATTTGGTATATTTTAGAACTGTACTTGTAATTATTTAACCTGGTAATGTTATCACACTCTGGAGACTCATCATAGTTTATATATTTTATCTATCTATCACAGTCTTCCGCTTGCAAATTTAACTGTCTCTGGAGTATGATATGCTGTTTTGGCTTAATCTCACTCATGTTCAATGCACGAATACAGTCAACATTCAATCATCATTTATTTTGTTGCATAAGTGATGTTCTGGAACTCGGGAGTTGAGTTACTACTCGACCCCCGATTTTCGGGATGTTACAGAATCATATCAGAAGATCATCTGGACCATACCACAAATAGCAGTGGAGATAATGATTTTCACTATTAACACATCATAGGACCTACCATAACGTTTATTTTCCATCTAATCTGATCATAAGGTCACAAGAACTTGGATTAAGAGGAAAAATAAATTCCATATTGATCAGGAACTTCTGTGACCCCAAATGGGTTTCAATAATAGACGATCATCCTCCACTGATTTTTGTAGTGTGGTCCACTGATAGACGGTGTGGATATAGATCATATACATCAATAGTGGTTCCCACCGTCTAGCCATCTGGACGGTGTGGATATGATCCTTACATTAAGGTCACACCCATAGATCTTGCTGAAGTCAAAACATCAGCTATCTAGGTGGTTCCCACCATCCAGATGGGCGGTGGGATAAAATGCATATATCATGGTGGGTCTTAGATGAACAATTGGGATATAACACATCCCTCATGATCAAACCCACAGAACGACCTGGTGAGGCCCACGCAAATGGCTGGCATGGATGGAACACATACATTAAACGGGACCCACAGAAGTTATGATGTCAATACAGCAGCCATCTTGCTGCTGTAAGATGGATGGACGACATGGATGAAATCCATACCCCACGTGGGTCACGTCCAGATGGACGGACGGTAAAACACAAATTAAGGTGGGCCCCACCCCCACACGTGCAAGGTGGGTCCCACTCCCCATAAAATAGATGGACAACGTGGCTACACCAGATGGACCGAGTCGAGCCGAGTTCGAGCTGAGGTCAGCTAGTGGCTCGATGTACACCCCTAGTCATGACTGTTGAGGTCCAAATTCGGTCAGCCTTCTTCCTCCTTTCCCGTATCTCAGACGGATAATGAACCTGGTTCCCTGCACGAAAACTGTGAGCAATGGAGACCCTGGCTAAGCCGAGGGACCCTCCGATGCCTAAGTCAGAGCATTGGAATCAGGTCTAAGTTGAAGAGAAAAGGGACTATGCTCGTGTTGCGTCCCTGTAGTTCTAGGATGATGAAACATTTATACCTTTTCGTTTCACGATCCCCATTCGATAATCTCGGCACGATCAGTGGGATTCAGCGGATCACGAAGATATTGCCCAGAATCCGCAGAGCATGTGTTGCGGCGTACGTATCTGCGAGCGAGATAAGGGGACATATCCCTATACGGCAGCTTTTCCACTTAGAGCGTGGAACTTTTACTTCTCGGGAATGCCTCGGCTCGGTCGAACCGAAATAACAACATTGCCCCAAACTACTGATCATTCGCGAGTGACGTAGTTATTTATTCCCGACCTTACGACGGATATCTGCTCGGAGTTGATCAACGACCGCCTCTGGAAAAACAGCGATGGGAGCTTCACCTATCTTGCCTCCCTCGTATTATACTAGGGCTCGGACTCTCCGAACTGACTAACGGATCATAGTCCTCCGACTAGCGGATCATAATCCTCTGACTGCAGCCGGCTCGGATCTTCCAATAACATGAAGCCCCCACTCTCTGAGGTCAGTCATGAGCTTGGAGAGTAATTAGTGAGAAGATCAGTCGCCTCGACTCTCTAACGCATTTATGATTCTTGTGTGAAACATCACGTCCTCGGGATTTAGCGACTGTGAGCTAACCGTGAGCGGACACGTAGCGACGGTTGGGATTTCGAATCGTCACTATCCTGTGAACGGTCGCCACGTGTACTCGGAGTGTCGTGTCGAGCACGCTTTTCTGCGCCCAGGCGCCGTTTCGACCGTCCCAGGCGCGACAATCGAGGCGGATGGCGTTGATTTTGACAGGTCTTGGATCAATGACATGAAGCCACGTCGGACTCGGAGTCGGCGCACAATGATTCCGCTGCAGCTATTACTGCAGGCCTTTAAATGCCGGAGCTCTGCTGTCTATAAAAGACCCATCCATGACCTCCATTCAGTCATTTGCGCTCGAGTTGTTTATCGGAGAAGGCGATTTCCGGTGAAAGCGATTTCTGGCAGAGACGATCCCCAGCCCGATTTTTTACATTTACTGTAGTGATCTCCGGTGGTTATCAGGTGAGTTCGATTCTCAGCGCCATTATTTCAAAATGTCTTCAGATATGGAAACTGTTAGGGGGTACAACGATGACTCTGAATCGAGAAGTTCTAATAATGGAGGGGAAACCGCTGAGGGCTCTTTCGAGGCCGTACCTTTGTACCCTCGGCCCCAGAAGCAGACAGTGGCGGGCGCTAGAACTCGACAGGCCAGTAAGAAGGCCAGCAGAAAAGGGACAACACGGGCTCCCCGAGCAGCGATCGCCGATGTCCAAGAAATGCCTCCTGGTGGGCGGGCTTCGGAGTTGGTTCCAGGGGGCTCTGTGATAACGGAGTCTCAGATGGAATGGATCCGCACGGAGTTTGATATACCACTCTCCGTTCGGATCAGGGCCCCCGAGCCTACTGATGCCGCTGGCGCTCCCGCGGTCGGGGAGATAACCATTTTTTTATGCGGACTACAATGTGGACTCCGCCTCCCGATGCACCCCTTCATCCGAGCCCTGACCACCTACCTAGGGCTCGCGCCTGGACAACTCACGCCTAATGCTTGGAGGGTGCTGGTTTCTGCCTACATCAT
This sequence comes from Magnolia officinalis, assembly GCA_021015155.1. Classification (NCBI taxonomy): domain Eukaryota; kingdom Viridiplantae; phylum Streptophyta; class Magnoliopsida; order Magnoliales; family Magnoliaceae; genus Magnolia; species Magnolia officinalis. The sequence continues at coordinate 23,862,031 of JAJHSJ010000015.1, forward strand.
CTGGCACCAAGTCGGGAACTCGGAGTTAACACCCGCCGAGCTGATGAACCTGTACTTGGTCAAGCACGAAGGCAGGGAGCCATGGTATTACTTCGTGACCAGAGGTAGCAAGGGGTCAGGGCTCGTCTTGGGTCTTCCGTCCTCGAACAAGGACTGGAAGAACAAGTGGTTTTAGGCCGCGGGCGAGTGGGAGGCGCCGGCAACGGAGATAGGGGCTCTGTCGACTCGGGTTATCACCCGCTTCACAACGCCAGGTCGGACCGAAATTTCTTTTACTTGTTGCTTTTCGCTTCAGCTATACTTAGGAAAGAATCTTTTGGTTTTGCAGTTTTCGCGAGGGGTGTACCCTTCGTTACCTCAGACCAAAGGAACCAGATAGCCAAGGCGAGGACATACTCGGAGGAGCGTCGCAGCTGGTCGGGCTTGGTTACGGCTGTCAACCTGCACCGGTCAGGGCTCTATAAGACGAGGCCACTCCCCACTTCACTTAGTGAGTATGCTTGCTTTTCACCCAGTGTACTTTCATTAGTCGGAGGTAATGCTTACTTATTCTCTTACGCAGGTATGGCCGAGGCATCTGGTTCTCGGAGGAAGAAAGCTGCACTGACCGCGGAAGAGATGCTGAGAGCTGAGCCTCCGACTAAAATAGTTCGGAGGAAGAAGATTGTTCAAGGAGTTCATCCTTCTGCCTCAGAAGTCGCGCCTCGGGGGACGGCACTTCCCCCTGCTATCCTGAACATCTCAGTTCGGGATACAGCTCCATTTCCCGCCGCCGCACCGCCGCTGCGCCTTCGGCTAGGGGACCGTCTGCATCTGCAATAGTGTCCCCAATTCCAATACTACGGGGCGCAGCCTCGGTGCCCCTGGTGGGTGTCGACATGGTCGCGCCTCTGGGCGACCGTAATCTTACCGCTGCCCCAGCAACAGGGGTAACTCCCCCTCCGACCACCGCTCCCCCCCTCGCCGAGGGAGCTCAACCCAATCCTCCACTGATAGCCGTTGCGTCATCTTCTGAGAGAGAGGAGGCTGTTCGGATGGCTGATGCCATGATTACCCATCCGGGTAATGAGGGGGAGACAGTACGCGATGCCGAGGGTGAGGCTCAACCCTCGGCTGGTAGTCGAACAGGAGCCGAGGAGGCGGCCGGCTCGGCTCAAGTTGGCACGAGCGGAGGAAGATTCGAACCGGGATATCACATGTCTTGCTTGACGGACTGGGCGGCGAAGCATGTTCCGGAGGAATCCATTTTACGCCTCCTTGATAAGCCGGACGACTGTTTCCTGGAAGACTTGGCTGGAGTCTTCTACCAGGTACATTCCGACTTTTCCCTTGAAGAGATTGTAGGTGTTTTCGCTTTTCCCTTGAAGTTGTGGATATTTTCATATTATTATCTCACTTTGTTGCTTTGGATCAGTCCGTTCCGAGGATTATCCTATACTGGGAGAGGGTCCGGGAGCGTCGAAAAATTGACGCCGAAATCGAAACCCTCAGGAGCGAGGTGGGAACTCTCCGATCGTAGACCGAGAAACTCAGGGCAGAGGCGGGGGTACTAAGGGACAGGGCTTCGATCTTTCAGTTGGAGCGGAGCAATCTCTGCCATCAACTTGAAGGTAGTAAGTCTGAACTGCTCCAGCTTCAGGGGGCTGCGAAGGACCTCGAAGCGCGACGTGATGCAGCGGTAGCCGAGCTGGATCGTGCCAGGGCTCACGCTGACACCCTAGCTGGAGAGACGGCCCGACTAAGCGAGGAGCTGGCGAAGACCAAAGCCGAGGCCGCAGAAGAGAAAAGCAGAGCCATTGCTTCGGCTCTGGAGACTCAAAAAGCCGAGGCTGAAGCTTCCTTGGCAGCGGCAGTCGCCGAGGCGATAGAGGCGTACAAGACCTCGAAGGAGAGGGATGACGAGGCCGCCAAATTTTATAATCGCGGCTATGACGAGTGTCTAGTCGAGGTTCAGAAATTATATCCGGACCTTGACCTCGATCCCCTCCTTCCCGAGGATCCTGCAGATACCGCTGCTGAGGCGACCAACCAGGACCAAGCCCCTGATCAAGCCCCCGGTTCCCAAGCTCCTCCGACCTCTTGAAGACTCTGGCTCATTTATTTGTATTCCCTCTTTTTTTTTTTTTTTTTTTTACTCTGTCCATCACATTTGGAATATATAATGGAACTTAATTTTAGATTACTTCAGTATGCATGACGTACTTGCTTTCTTGATTATGTAGTCGAACCGAGTAAAACATCCCGTGTAAGTGGGGCCGACTCCCCTACTGGGGAGTTAGGTTACCCATTGGCCTTATCCTCCTAGTTAAGAGGGGAAGCCTCTGTAGAAATGGATCCGACTTTCTTACCAGAGTCGGATCACCTCGTGGCTTTTGCTCCTCGGTTAAGAGGAGGTGCCTTTGTAGAAATTGGTCCGAATTCCTTACTAGGGAGTCGGATCGCCTCGTGGCTTTTGCTCCTCGGTTAAGAGGAGGTGCCTTTGTAGAAATTGGTCCGACTTCCTTACTAGGGAGTCGGATCGCCTCGTGGCTTTTGCTCCTCGGTTAAGAGGAGGTGCCTTTGTAGAAATTAACCCGGTTGATTTTTGTTGACGATCAAACTGAGCCGGTCAGATATAATTTTATTTATGGCCTTAAAGGCTCGTTGCTCGGGGGCGTACATTTATCGGACGGACTTCCAAGGCCAGTCAGCTGTTCGGAGTGCGTAATTAAGGGTAATAAACTTTCAAATGTTCAGCATTCCATGGGTGAGGTAGTTGACGGCCTTCAAGATCCTTCAAGTGGTAAGACCTGGGTTTAACTGACCGGACCACTTGGTATGGCCCTTCCCAATTAGGTCCGAGTGCTCCGGTTCCCGGCTCGGCGGTGTTTTGAAAAACTCGTCGGAGAACCAGGTCTCCTGGTCGGAATCGTCTGACCTTCACTCTAGAATTGTAGAATTTGGCCACTTGTTGATGCCGAGCAGCGACGAGGAGTTTCGAGACTTCCCGCATTTCTTCGAGAAGATCCAGATTAGCAGCAATTTGCTCGGCGTTTTGATTTTCACTATAATTTTCCACTCGAGCCGTGGGGAGGCCGATTTCGACAGGCACTATTGCCTCCGTCCCGTAAGAAAGAGAGAATGGGTTTCTCCCGTGGAAGATTGAGCTGTAGTTCTGTACGCCCAGAGGACGAATGGAAGTTCTTCCGGCCAGTTGCCTTTCGCCTTTTCCAGTTTCTTCTTAAGGTGATGCTTAATGACCTTGTTAACCGCTTCCACCTGCCCATTGGATTGCGGGTGCCGAGGAGATGCGTAAGCGTTCCTGATACCGAGCCCTCGACACATACTTCTGAAACTGTCATTGTCGAACTGCCGCCCATTGTCTGAAACAATTGTATTCGGAACTCCAAATCTGCAGACTATGTTCTTCCAGACGAAGTCGATGACCTTCTGTTCGGTTATCTTTGCGACGGCCTCGGCCTCAGCCCACTTTGTGAAGTAATCGACAGTGACGATGACAAATTTGACTTGCCCTTTTCCAGTTGGCAGAGGGCCGATGATGTCGATTCCCCATTGGGCGAAGGGCCACGGGCCGCTCATGGGAGTCATTTCCTCAGCCGGTTGTCTAGGCACGGCCGCGAAACGTTGGCATTTGTCGCATCTCCTGACATACTTCCTGGCATCTTCCTTGAGGGTTGGCCAGAAGTATCCTTGCCGGAGCACCTTTAGAGCCAGGGCTCGACCACCAGAATGATTCCTGCAGATCCCCTCATGAATCTCCCGGATGACATACTCTGCTTCCTCGGGTCGGAGGCACCGAAGATACGGCTGAGAATACCCTTTCTTATACAGGGTTCCGTTCAAAATGACATATCTTGCTGCTCGGACTCGCAGACGTCTAGCTTCTTGCCTATCCGAGGGAACCTCCCCTGACTCGAGGTAGCCGAAGATTGGATCTATCCAGCTCGGGGTGTTGTTCACCGGATTAACTGTTTTTTTCTCTGTTTGACCGATGCTGGGATGTTCGATGAATTCCACCGGGATGATCCGCGGAATGTTTCCCTCCGTGGCCGATGCCAACTTTGCCAAGGCGTCCGCCCACGTATTCTCTGTCCTCGGAATCTGGTGGATCGTACAGTTCCAAAATTTCTCGATCAACTTTCTGGCTTCATCTAAGTAAGCCACCATTCTGTTCTCTTTGGCTTCGTAATCAGCGGAGATGTGATTCACGACCAGCTGAGAATCACATCGGACTTGTATAGATTGGACCCCGAGGCTGGCAGCCAATCTGAGCCCGGCTAACAGGGCCTCATACTCCGCTTCATTGTTGGAGGCTTTAAAGCCGAGTCGGATGGCGTACTGGATGATTGTAGAATCAGGGGCGACCAAGACGATCCCTGCCCCAGCTCGTTTTGAATTAGACGATCTATCTACATAGAGGACCCATGCGACTTCCGGAATGCCCTGTGGGCTGATCGGGAGGTCATGCGGAGTCTTCTCTCCCTCATTGTCAATCTGCTCTTCAGTCAGAACAGTGAATTCTGCAATGAAGTCAGCCACTGCTTGGCCTTTCTTCGCTGTCCTCGGCCGGAAAGTAATGTCGAATTCTCCAAGTTCGATCGCCCATTTGGTCAACCGACCCGAGACCTTTGGTCTTTGGAGAATCTGCCTGAGGGGGGAGTCGGTTAACACGATGATCGAATGCGCTTGGAAATACGGACGCAGCCTCCGAGCTGAAATGACCAGGCAGAGGGCAAGCTTTTCCAGAGCGGGGTATCTTGTCTCCGCTGGTACCATGGCTCTACTCACATAGTATACGGGATACTGTTTATTCTCCACCTCCCTGATCAGGGCTGAGCTGACTGCTGAGTCTGAGACCGCAAGATATAGGAACAAAGACTCGCCTTCCTCCGGTTTTGATAGCAGAGGTGGTGAGCCCAGATATTCTTTCAGCTGCTGGAAAGCTTGCTCACACTCGGGCGTCCACTCGGCCTTCTTATGACCCTTCAATTGCTGGAAGAAGGGGAGGCATTTATCAGTGGCTCGGGATATGAAGCGTCCGAGCGCTGCTACCCGTCCAGTGAGGCATTGTATTTCCTTGACAGTCCGAGGTGAACTCATGTTGAGGAGTGCCTTAATCTTATCGGGATTGGCCTCGATACCTCTCTGACTGACTTGGAATCCAAGGAATCTTCCCGAACCAACTCCGAAAGCGCATTTTGCCGGGTTCAGCTTCATTTGGTATTCCCGGAGGACCGCGAAGGTTTCTCCAAGGTCCACCAAGTGATCGGACGCCTTGATGCTTTTTACCAACATGTCATCGACGTAAACTTCCATCGTACGCCCGATCTGTCTTGCGAACATCTGATTGACCAGCCTCTGGTATGTGGCCCCAGCGTTTTTCAGGCCGAATGGCATGACCCGGTAACAGTAAAGCCCCCTGTCTGTGACAAAGGCGGTTTTCTGCCTATCTGGCGGATGCATTGCGATCTGGTTGTATCCAGAATAGGCATCCAGGAAGGAAAGCAGCTCGTGTCCCGCCGTACTGTCTACCAGTTGATCGATCCGAGGCAATGGGAAGCTGTCTTTTGGACATGCTTTATTCAGGTCTGAGTAATCCACGCAAACTCTCCACTTGCCATTAGCCTTCTTAACCAAGACAACATTAGCAATCCAGTCTGGATAATATACTTCTTCTATGAAACCGGCTCCCGACAGGATCGAGACTTCATCCGCGATAGCTTCACACCGCTCGGCATCAAACGGTCTCCTCTTCTGCTTCACCGGTTTGTGGTCTGGGTCCACGTTCAACCGATGGACAAGAACGTCTGGAGATATTCCTGGCATATCCGCGTGTGACCAGGCGAATATATCCCTGTGTCGCCGCAGGAAAGTTAGCAGCTCGGAGCGTTGTTCAGGTCTGAGTGATGTTCCGAGCTGAACCGTCTTACTAGGATCTGTTTCATCAAGTGGGACCTTCTCCAAATCCTCTATTGGCTTATTCTCGACAGGTCCGCGCGGGTCCAACAGGTTGATAGTGAATGTTTGCTTTACAGATCCTTTTCGAACCGCAATGGCGTAACATCTCCGAGCCTCGCGCTGATCGCCTCGAAGGTAACCCGTTCCGCCCTCGGCGGGAAATTTCATCGTCAGGTGATAAGTAGACACAACCGCCCACATTGCATTGAGGGATGGTCTGCCCATAATCACATTATATACTGACGGTACATTGACCACGAGGAAGTCCACCATCAGGGTGACTTGATGTTGTCCCTCTCCCGCAGTCATCGGGAGGGAAATGGCTCCCTCGGAGATTATTCTCTCTCCGGCGAAGCCGTGTAGGGGGGTCTTCACAAGTCTGAGATGAGACTATGGAATCCCCATCCTCCCGAAGGCCTCAGAGTAAATCACATCGGCTGAACTTCCTGTATCAACGAGAATCCGATACACCTTATGATTGGCTATGGTCATAGTGACCACCAAGGCGTCATCATGTGGGTGCTGGATCCCTCGAGCGTCATCTTCTGTGAAGGTGAGGCTACAGGGACTGACTCGTGGTTCTTTGTTAGGCCGCTCAGTAAGATTGACGTATCGTTCTGGGCTCCTCCGGGAGTGAGCCTTTCGGGCCCTGTTTGAATCTCCCCCGCCTGATGGGCCCCCGAAGATGGTGCGGATTTCTGCAGGTTCTTCGGGTGGATTTTTGGGGCGTTCTTGTGTTTGCCCCTCCTTCCGAGTATTCTTCCCCTGCTTGGTGTACCGGTGTAGGTGCCCCTTTCGAATGAGGGATTCGATCTCGTCTTTGAGATCTACACACTCATCGGTATTGTGGCCATGATCTCGATGGAATCGGCAATATTTGCGCTTGTCGCGAAGTTCTGGGTCTGCCCGCATACAGACTGGCCAGTTAAGAAGTTTCTCGCCTCGGATATCCAATAGGATTCGCTCGGCATTAGTGTTGAGAGGTGTGTAAGAACGGAATCTCCCTTCTGGCTTCCTGCTCGGTCGGCGATCACGAGAAGAATGATCATCCGAATTCTTCCTCGGAGCTTGGAGTTCCTCGTTCCTTGGCCTCTTTCCCTTCCCGTTCAGCTCGGTTATTTGGGTATTCTTGCGAGTAGCCGAAAACTCCTCGGCGTGGACATACTTTTGGGCTCTAGCGTTGAGCTCAGCTAGCGTCCTCGCCGGATTTTTTCCTATAGAAAAGGCGAATTTCCCTTCTCTCAGGCCGCTACACACCCCGGCGAGAGCCATCTTGTCGTCGTAGTCTTCCACCTGTAGTGTTTCCTCGTTGAATCGAGCAATGTAGTCTTTCAGGGACTCTTTCGGCCCTTGTTTGATGGTAAGCAGGTGGGTATTGGGTTTTCGGCTTCTCTTACCACTTATGAACTGGGTAAGGAATGACCGAGCCAGCTCTTCGAATGAACTTATGGATCCAGGCTTGAGTTGCCGATACCAATTTCGAGCGGATCCCGCCAGTGTAATTGAGAATCCTCTGCACATCATCGCATCAGTCGCGGTCTGTATCTGCATCCACGAACGATAAGCTTCTACGTGCTCGGATGGGTCGCCGGACCCAGAATATTGGATGACAGGAGGAATCCGAAATCTCTGGGGCATCACCTCATTCATGATTTCTGAGTTGAACGGGGGCTCGGTCTCTTCCATTATGGCTTGAACAGCAGCCGGTATCGACGACGGCTGTTGTTGCTTCCGTAACATCTGGACTTGGTTAGTCAGGTCTGCGAACCGTGACTCCCAGGGATCCCTGTTTTCTGCCACTACTTCCTTAGCATTCTCCGGTTCGGGCGCTCTCCTTTCCCTTCTCCTTTCCAAGGTGTGACGAAGGTCCGTCGGCGCCAGGGCCGAGGAGGCTGGGACGTCCGTCGGGGCCCGTGTCATCACATTCCTGGTAGGGGCTTGCGCTGGTGCTGGGGGAGGGTTTTGAGCCGAAACCGGCGCTCGGGTAGATCGGTGCGGAGATGTCCCACGCCTCGTCACCGAATGGGCTTGAATGACTGGCCCGACGGCTTCCGGACTTCTCCGCTCGGGCTGTTGCTGGGACTCGCGTTCCTGTCTCATCCGTTCCACCTCGTCGCGTAAGGCCTGTACTTCTCCTTGCAAGGCTCGGTATTTGTTAGAACGATTGCGAGAACGCTGGGAAGGGCCCGGTGCAGATTCCGCATGGAGTGACGACGAGGAGCGGGTCTGCTCCGGTTCCACCACTACCGCTTTCTTTTTTCCTCTAGCCATAGGTTTTTAAGAACGGGAACCTGACTTTTTGTATCAGTTTTCCACAGACGGCGCCAAAAATGTTGAGGTCCAAATTCGGTCAGCCTTCTTCCTCATTTCCCGTATCTCAGACGGATAATGAATCTGGTTCCCTGCACGAAAACTGTGAGTAATGGAGACCCTGGCTAAGCCGGGGGACCCTCCGATGCCTAAGTCAGAGCACTGGAATCAGGTCTAAGTTGAAGAGAAAAGGGACTATGCTCGTGTTGCGTCCCTGTAGTTCTAGGATGATGAAACATTTATACCTTTTCGTTTCACGATCCCCATTCGATAATCTCGGTACGATCAGTGGGATTCAGCGGATCACGAAGATATTGCCCAGAATTCGCAGAGCATGTGTTGCGGTGTACGTATCTGTGAGCGAGATAAGGGGACATATCCCTATACGGCAGCTTTTCCACTTAGAGCATGGAACTTTTACTTCTCGGGAATGCCTCGGCTCGGTCGAACCGAAATAACAACATTGCCCCAAACTACTGATCATTCGCGAGTGACGTAGTTATTTATTCCTGACCTTACGACGGATATCTGCTCGGAGTTGATCAACGACCGCCTCTGGAAAAACAGCGATGGGAGCTTCACCTATCTTGCCTCCCTCGTATTATACTGGGGCTCGGACTCTCCGAACTGACTAACGGATCATAGTCCTCCGACTAGCGGATCATAATCCTCCGACTGCAGCCGGCTCGGATCTTCCAATAACAATGACAACATTCACATTCACCGAATGTTGAGTAACCCTCTGGTCATAGGATTGGTGAGTTACTTTTTACATCGAATTGATTAGATATTTATGACCTAATTTCTACGATTACGCTATGAGTGGCAATGTTTAGTTGCAGGATTAATGGTTGGTGGGGGCTTAAGGCATCAAGGTTGTCCCCTCAGTGGATTGGCTCTCATGTACTTGTGTGGTATTGTCGATAGACAGGTAGTTGGTCCCCAAGTTGCTCCACTCCAGCATAGTACGTTTGTGGCACCGTTGGCATGGGCGGTTATGGATAGAGCTGATCAACGTCAGTATAGAGTTTCCCCTTAGGCATATATGTGTTTTAGGGGTCTCCATAATCCTGTTGGCTATGTGATGACTGTTTTGGCCGTTTCACCTCACAACCACTAGACGTGGTGGAGGGCAACCTCGTGGTTCCGGCTTACTAACTCTTATTAGAAGATCACCCGGTCTCTCTACCTTTAAATTGACTAGAAAATTATTGATAGACTAACGGTTTACCGATGTCGGGAATCTTTCAAGTAAGACTCTGAGTAACTAAGCGTTCTCTGCTTGTACTTTTTGTTGTCTGTCATCTACTGCATGGCCCATAACGTGTTGCGTAAGGTTTTTTCAACCTCTTTTAATGTAGCATTAGCCTAGGAAGAAGATCTTATTTTTTACCTTGACAATATCTGCCTATTGTCCCTCGTCTTGTTGTTCTTCCACAATCTCAGGGGAATTACAGGCCTTTGCTCTTAATTTAGCAACCATATTGTTTTATTAAGAAACTTCAATTTAGCATACATCCCATTGAGTGTAACAGAAAATAGTGTTGTTGTTTAATTCAAACATGTGGCCACATGTGTAACAAAAGAACCAATTTCAGTTAAATGTGTACAATTATAATAGATGCTAGGTGTGCCAGAGTCGACTCGAATCGAACTGAACACTTGTGACCCTAGGCGCCTTACTAGGAGGATTCAGACAAGATTTATGAATATTAGTCTGGCTATTCAGCCACCAATTACTATAGTGATTATGCAATTTTAAAATGGGAGGGTTAGTCCTTCTGAATGAAATTTTTTTTTGCTTTAAAGACAAAGACTTTTCTTTTAATGGTGATAGCTTTAACCGTGTTTCTCAATAAAACAATATAGATATATTAAAAATAAAGCTGGATTGTCGATTTTATTGGTTTGAATGCTAGAGCAGTACAATTAGCAAAAAGAAAATAAAACAAGCAGAGAAAAAATACATACAACAGCTTGTGTTGGCAAAACGACTATGAAAAATACTAGATGTTCGTGGCGTGAAGTCAACAGGATGTGATCAGAGATGTATTAAATAAGAACTCAATAATCTGGGAGATCTGACGACTGGGTCGTTGATATTTAATCTACTCCTACGTGTGTACTGCAATGATGCATTGGATAGTGGCGAAATTAAGCTAAGACTAATGGCTTTGAACTTGTTGCAGCTTGGCTACACGAAAGTAAAGGAACTAAGCTAATAAGTTAAATTAATAATTGTCCATGGAACACGAAAGAGGTTAGTAGCATAAAGTTGAAAGAATGATTAATTTTATGCTGCTTTTATAGACTTCAAGAGGCAGTGACCATGTGTAAGGTTGACCGGACAAATCTTCTTAAGTTTTCACATAAGTGTATCACATTATATTAAATCACACGTAAAGCAGATCATAAAAAGTCTCTTATTATTTTGATTATGCATAAAAATAGGTACTTGACTATACACATTACTGAACTCTTGCATAGAAAATTTTACTGGAGTCTTCATATAACTAAGATCTTTTATGAAAAACTTTGCAGAGCCTGCATGTCAGCGTGCTCTTGCATGGAAAACTTTGTTGAGTCTTCATGTCATTGGGCTCTTTTATTTGAGAGTTGCTTAAACTTTGTTCAGTCATCACTTCATTGGGCTCTTTCATTTGTAAAAAAATTACTTGGTTGAGATCTAACATTTAATACATGATAAAGATTTGCTTCAATAAAGCTTTTGAGAAAGTTGTTTGTAATGAAATTTTAGCATTTTACTCTCTCGTATATAAAATAATTTTTTTATATAAAAATCATTTATATTACGTATGACATGACTAGCACGTGCCATTCCTGAACCATCAGATTTCAATATAATTGACTAACGTAAAAAGCAGGCACCTGTAGATCACAAGGGGATGAGGTGTGTACTTCGAAAGAGAGAGGGACTGAGTGAAGATAACCTCGTTTGTGGAATTGCTTGGGTAACAGACATTTCAAGGACTGGGTGAGTTCACCATCCTTGATTGGTTTCAGCCGTTCATGTGATGGCCCCCACATATGACGTCCGCAGGATCAAGATCTGGCGGTCGTTGAGATCATCATATATTGAAAATTCAGTGTCTAGTGATTCCACCTAAGCAACGCTCATTAGAAAAACATATATAGTGGTTGAAGGTATACTATGACTTCTTGAGGTTTGTGCTATCCTCACAGCGTTCATCTATGATTGTCCACACGTGCCAACATGACACGCGCGGTTCCCCCGTGCCAGGCGTAAGATGGGCTCTCACCATTTAGATGATCAGGCACAAAAAGCAATCCCGTCCACTATCAAACAACACACCTTTATTAAAACACAGAAAGGGTAAAAGAGTTTGCAAACTGTTAATATTCAATGGAAATAGTGAGGCCCGCATCATGAACGGTTCAGATTTACTCACAGTTGTGAAGAAGGCACGTGTGGAGCTGCGTGTGGGAGTAGACAGTCTCTCTTGAACTGAGGACTCGTTCTTTTTTTTTTTTTTCTTCGCTCGTTGCGACTCTCGGTCCCAGTCCTCTGACCGAATCCTCTGCACAGGGAGCAGATTAAGTCCGGCCCTAGTCTCATCCAAGACAGTACGGCGCTTACCGTGGGGCCCACCTTAATGCATTTATTATATATCCATTCTGTTCATCCTTTCTAAAAGATAAAGTTATTCGATAGTGAGAAAAAATGAAGCATATCCAAATCTTAAGTAGACCATACTATAGGAAACAACATTGATTGAACGTTCCAAAGGACCATCAACATGTTTTTATAATGTTTTTTTTTCCATATTCCAACCTGTTGAGCATTAAAGGATTGGTCCACATGATATTTTAATCTTTTTTTTTTTTTATTTTGGTTTTATACTATAACATGATAGGTAGAAACAGATAGACGACATGGATAAAAATTCCATGGATGAAGGTGGGATCCACAGTAAAGGCGGCACCATCTTGGGTGATGTCAGGGTCGCACCTAATCGCTCCCCTACACCACCTGTTTTGCGCCCATTGGAAAATACAAAGTCGGTGGGGCCCAGCATGTTTTATATTTAAAATCCACTCCGCCTATCAGGTTCTACTCTGGATGTTATGTCCTAAGGCCAAATATCAAGTAAATTCACAGCTTACATAGACCAAACCACATGGAGGAATGAGGATGCGATGCTAACTGTATGTTTGTGGGGCCATCATGGTGTCTAACTTTCATCAAACCCGTTAATCATATTTAAATTGTCGGAATAAAGTTAAAAGACAGAAATCAGCCTCCTACAAAGTAGGAGAGCTACACCGTGTGTGAACTTAGAGGTTTTGGGAACAATACTACATTATTCTCATTGGTGTAGGTTATATGAGTTTTTAATCTGCCTATTCTTTTATAATAACGGTCCAGTTAATGGTTCTCACCGGATGGATGGAATGGATTTTACATATACAACATGTAGACCTCACAGAGATTAGGTGTTGTGGACAATTCCTGTCACGAGACAGAAAGGTCAGTTGAGTGGCGATCGCATGACGAACCAGAACGCGGATTGCGTCCTACCCCCGCCCGGACGGTAATCCGTCCGGGCAGGGCTCTGTGGGGCCCACTGTTATGTAAGTGTTTTATCCACGCCGTTCAACGCTTTTGGAATATCATTTTAAGGAATGGAGCTAAACATTAGGCATGTATGAACCTCCAATGGGCCACACCAAAGGAAGCTGCATTGATAATAACACCCACCGTTGAAACCTTTATAAGAGCCAACGTGATGTCTTTTTACCATCCAACCTATTAATAATGTCATGTAGACGTGGATGAAGTGAAAACACAAATATCAGCTTCATCCGAAGCTTCTTCAGCTCCCAAGAATTTTTTAATGGTGGACGTTCAATCCCCACTTTGTGGTCCACTTAATCTTTAGACGTGCCTCTTTTTTTGGTTCACATATTATAATGATATTCCAAAAGCTTTTAACGGCGTGGATAAAACACTTACATCAAGGAGGGCCCACCGAGCCCTACCCGGACGGATTACCGTCCGGTCGGGGGTAGGACGCAATCCGCGTCCGATTAGGTACTACCCTCGCCTGTTCCGAGCTCGGGACAGGCGGAGCCCCGCGGGACACCGAGCGGCCACCGTGATGCATGACTTTTATCCACACTGTTCATCCACCTTTTTCATATCATTCTATAGTACTGGACAAAAAATAAGGTAGATTCAAGGCTTAAATGGACCACACATTGGAGATTAAATTTCCACCGTTGAAAAATTCTCAGGCAAGGCAGAAGTTATGGATCAGGATGATATTTATTTTTCCACTTCATACATATATATATGACCATATCAACAGGTTGGATGGAAAATAAATGACACGGTGGACCTTATGAAAGTTTCAATGATAAGCGTCCGTAGCACTGCTACTTCTTGTGGTGTGGTCCACTTGAGCTTTTGATTTGCCTTATTTTTTATCCAATAATTTAAAATGATATGGAAAAATGGACAGACGGTGTGGATAAAGATAATACATCATGGTAGCCCTTTAGTGGCCCGCGGGGCCTCCCCCTGTCCCGAGATCGGAACAGCAGGGGTTAGTGCCTAATCCGCGCCCTCCCCACGTGGGACGCAGATTAGGTGGTCTTGCCAACACCGGACTAGCCAATGGCCAATGGTCGGTGCTTTGTGGGCCCACCATAATGTATTCGTTTCATCCACATCGTCCATCCATATTTTGGATCATTTTATGATATTATAGAAATAATGAGGTAGATCCGATTCTCATATGGACCACATTACAGTAAATTGTGTTAAAGAATGCACACCATTAAAAACTTCTTGGGGGATTAAAAATTTTGGATCAAAATGATATTTATTTTTTCCCTCCGTCCAGGTCTGTATGACCTAATCAACAGGTTGGATTTCAACTAAACATTATAGTGGGCGTTAAGAGATTTTTAATGGTGGAAATTAAATCACCACTGTTTTCCTATGGTGTGGTACACCAGAGATTATATCTGCCCCATTATTTTGTTAAAGAACTAAAATAATCTGGAAAAATAGATAGACGGTATGGATATAACACATACATCTTGGTGGAGCCCACGAAGCATCGATCACAAGCCACCTGGCTAATGGCAGCGTCACTAGCCAAACCGAGTCCGCCAACACTAGAGCTGGGCATTGGTCCGGATCGGATCAGATTGGGTCCAACTCGACCCGATCTGAAGTCTCAATGTCTGATCCGAACTCGATCTGATCCAGGACCGAGTCCAGGTCACCTGACTCGGACTGATCCGATATATGACTCGGACTGATCTGATACATGGCTGGCCTGACCTGAACCAACTCCGACTCGGTTAGGAAAACCGAGTCCGATCGGGTTCGGTAGGATTCATATCGTATAAATTTAATCTAACTGTTTTACGTGGTGCGATCCACTTCAGCCTTCAATATACCACCTTTTTGTGGGCCTAAAATGATATGTCAAAATGGATGAACGGCTTAGATAAAACATATACATCAAGGTGGGCCCCACATGGTTATGAAAGAACTATCCGTCTTTTATCGAATATATATTAGATATTTTAGTGTTAACGTGCACTGCACGAAAGTGTAGCGACAACGTCTCACGCAAGTGCAGCTGTGCACCTAACTTGCTTTATTGATGTTAGTAAGTTCTGTGGGTCTGATCATGGGGTATGTGTTATATCCAAACCGTCCATTCATTTAGCAAGCTCGTCTTAAGGCTTGAGACGAAAAATAAGACAGATTTAACTATCAAGTGGACCACACGAGATGTTTAACGGTGAAAATCATTCTCTGCTGCTATTTGTGGTGTGGTCCAGATGATCTTTGGATATTATTCATTTTTTGGACAATACTCTACAATGATATCTAAAAATATATGAACGGTTTACATATAATAAATACATCACTGTGGGGCCCATATAACTTTGATATCCTTTGAACTGTTTGTACAACTCGGAACTCAAGGAGCGTCAGTCTTGTCTTCGCACGTGCCTAGCCAGCTAGCACGCTACGGAAGCGGATAGCGTACTATGTAACTCAGTACGCTATGTGTACTGAGTAAACTCTGTGGGTTCCACTGTGATTTGCATATTTTATCTACTTCATCCATCCATTTTAATAGATAAGTTTATGGTTTCATCCCAAAAATGAGATATATCTAAATCTCAAGTGGACCTCACCACGGGAAATAGTATGAATTGAAATTCTACCGTTGAAAATTTCTTGGGGCCCACAGAAGTTTTGGATCATTCTTATATTTGTTTTTTACCTTCATCATGTCTGTGTAATCTTATGAACAGGTTGGATGATAAATAAAAATCACTGTGGCCCTAGCAAGGTTTCAACGGTGGAAGTCATTATTCGCATTGTTTCTTATAGTGTGGTCCACTTGAGCATTGGGAATACTTCTATTTTAGACTCAACCACTTAAATGATCTCGAAAATCGGATGGACGACGTGGATAACCCAATACATTCATGGTAGGCCCAACTGAGTTTACTCTGTACGATAGAAGCCAACTGAGTAACTCAATATACGCAATCTTATTTCCCTATTTCCTAACAGGCTACAGCTAGCTGGTGCGTGGTACTGACACTGACGGATTGCTACTCTTGTGTTCAGTGATCTGTGGGCTTCACCATGATGTATGTATTTCATCGATGTTGTTCATTCATTTTTACAGATCATTTTAAGGCTTAATACAAAATATTAGAGAGATAAAAATCTCAGGTGGATCACACCACAAGAAAACAATAATGATTAGATATCCTCTATTAAAATCCTCCTAAGGCTCTGGATCGGGTCAGATCTAATCGGATCGGGTCCATTCGGATCCGGTTTCGGATCGGATCGGTCCGGATTGACTACGATCCGATCCCGATCTGAAAACCATTCGGATCTAAAATACCTAACTCGATCTGCCTCGATCCAGGCTGTCAATTCGGTTAGGATTGGGTCAGATTGCGTCTGATCGGGTCGGATCGACCGGATCAGATCTATTTTTCCCAGCTCTAGCCAACACCAACCCCACCGGTGGTGTATGATGTTTCCTGCGCTGTGGGGCCTACCATGATGTATGTGTTTTATATCCCCGTCGTCCATCTATTTTTCCAACTCATTTCAGGGCCTGTGCAAAAAACATGAAGCCCATCCAAATCTCAAAGTGGACCACACCACAATAAATAGTTCATTGAACTCCTACCATTAAAAACTTCTTATGGCCCACCATAATGTTTATTTGACATCCAATCTATTGATAAGTTCACACAGACCTGGATGAAGGGAAAACACAAATATCAATTTGATCCAAAACTTTTGTGCCCCCCAAGAAATTTTTAATAGTAAGTATTTAATCACCGATATTTGCTATGGTGTGGTCCACTTGAGCATCGGATCGGCTTGGTTTTTGGATTCATGCCCTAAAATGAGCTGGAAAAATGGATGGACGACGTGGATATAAAACGAATACATCCCAATGGACTCCACAACGCTCAAAACGTCACGCATCACATGATCCACCTCCTACCGATTTCTAAATGGACCGCACCTAGACAATAGTGGTTAAAAGTCCACCTCCTACCGATTTAATAGTAAGTATTTAATCCCGTATATGAGGCTTAATGTGATGTATTGAGGCCTAGGTGACAAGGCCCAATTGTGATGTGAGAGGCCCACCATGATGTGTGTGTTATGTGCTCACGTTGTCTATCCATCTCCTAGATATTTGGAGGGCCGAAGCCCCATTACGATTCCGATTTCCAAATGGACCGCACCTAGACAATAGTGGTTAAAAGTCCACCGTTGTAAACCTCCCTAGGGCCCACTGTAAGCCCACTTCCACCTTTACCCCATTGGGCTATCCCTAACTGTTGGGCCCTCGATTAAGTTAGTAATACCCATTAGGCTAACCTAAACTGTTGGGCCCCCATTGATGATAAAGCTTTCCACCATGCCTTATAGTAATTATCTTAACCTTAAGTCCACCTTATGCATAGATTGGGCCCATAGAAAGGCCCAGTTCATTGCATGATTTAGGGTGAAGAAGCCCACTCGTTATACCTAGTTTCACCCTCCCATTTACCCTTGTCGTAGACGGAAGAATATGTAGTTTCAGGTTGGTATTTCCACTGCTTAGAGCCTATCTTAGTGGTTGGGCTATATCCGTCATCACTCTGTGGACCCCGCCATGTATTTAGGTCGATTATTGTTTATATCTGATAACCATGCTAGTGTACTTAGTCTAGTAGAATACACTGAGAACATGCTTCGTATTACATCACGATACATGCCCATACGCATCATTTGTATGCCCGTTATGAGGAATGATTGATCATAGCATATGCCTTTGGGCTGAGATGTTTATGGGACTCCCTGTGAGACGGAGTTGCCCCCATGAGCGCGCGGTACGCGCAGGATTGGTGCATGACTGGATTGTATGACTCATGTATCTCGCATTTGTGTGACATGATCATTGTACGCCCTAGCGACATCAGGGCCATAGCCTCCACAGGCACACATGGATGGCCGGATTGTATACCGGAATATTGATTTTAACACTGTGGGCACATAGGATGTCCTTGGGTGAGAGTCCCAGAACCCTTTTAGTACCAGGAGATGTTCCAACGTCTAAACCGATTGGATACATGAGCACACGAGTGCCGAATACCAGTCTCCCACTGTGTCGTGGTTGGTTGGGAGGGGGTGTGTCATTATCCGCCAGAGTGAGGGGATTGTAAGCTAGGCTGAGTTTGACCAGTTTGCAAATGGGTCTGCTATCGACGAGTCGGGTAGGTATTGACAGACTACTAGTCGGGCGGATAGTGTGGTCTCTTTCACTCACTGGGTTGTGCGGCTAGGGAGGCGGCAGCCAGTGTGGAGTGTACTAGACCCCGGTGATATTCCAGAGATGAACTGTATGATATATGTACTTGATATGAGGACGGGCATGCTTGCATTGCATCTTGTACATGACATTAGCTACGTAGGTCTTGCATTGTATATCCTTGGTATGGCTGATAGCATTCATGAACTTACCGGCATTTCCGCTTACTCTAATATTGTATGCTTGGTACATGCATTGCGCACACACGCACACACCCTCTAAGATTTTCTTAAACTTATGCACGACCATTGCGTGTAGGCGGTGTTAGATCGCAGCAGCACTAAGGCAGGAGTGCGTGGCAGATTATTTTGGAGCTTTTTGATCACCTTGTATTTTTCTTTCCACATTATACTCAAAATTTCTGATATAATGGATATGTGGTGATGTTGTTTCGTGACTTGGTTATGCTTGTGCTCTGTTACAAAAAAAAAATCATATTGAAAATCCTCCTTGTAGGATCCTAGGATCGAAATCTGGCATATGAGTGCCAGGAGTCGAGAATGAGGCACTACGGAGGCTGTTGGCGCCGGATTCGGTGATCGGGAATTCTGTGAGCCCGGTTTCCAAGTTTGGGGCGTGACAGTACCTACATCAATAATATCATATGGTTGGTGTTTTAAAACATTGTCCTGGGTAGGAGTGACTAGTTAACTCAGTGGTACTATTTTTCTAAATTACATATGTTATCAACACGATCAAGCGTAGGTAATGATAGCATAACAAAACAAACAATTTCCCATCTAGTCCTTTTAAGTGCATGGACACTATAATGTGATGACGCATGATCCTCATAATCCAACGCTCCCTCAATAAGCAACTTCAACACCTATTTCACATAATGCCAACACTCCCTCATCACAGTGACTCCAACGCCTTTTGCAACAATTACCAACAAATGTCATGATATGCATGATTAGCCAAATGTTTATTAGTGCCTACTCAAAGCGGACTATATACTTACTCTATTTGTAGGACTCGACCCACTGCAACAACAATTCATATTATTAAATATATAACATAATCAATAAACAATTTAATACTACAATAGAGTGAATTAACTTAATATATGTACAAATCAGTACAATTCAATGTATATCAATACAATCCAACGTATATCAATATCACTTATCAATTGGTATATAAGAGTTTTAATAGTAAAAATTTCATCTTAGTTAAATATTTCCTCAAACATGTTGGCCACTAACAATAAGTAATATTAGGATTGGGATAATAAAGCAAGTTAAACACATCCCAACAATAAAAAAATCATTATCTAACACTATCAATTGTTGATAAAAGGAAACCTAAAAGAATGGTCCGCACCTTAAAGGGTTTCACGCAACCTAATCATGCTTAGGGTTAGGGTTTTAGAAAAATCACCAATTCCTAAATTACTTAGAAGGATAACATGTAAGATTCATAGAATCTAACTCTAGTTATCTTAATCGAAACATAGGAAGCATTTCTTACCTCCGATAGCATATGAAAGGGGATACAACAAAGGGTTTGGTAGCTTCCTTGGTTTAATCGAAGGGAAAAATGGTAAGGATCAATCAATAAGGGCCTCCTCTTTCTCTCTCTCTTTCTCTCCTTCTCTTCCTATCTTTCTCTCCTTTGGCTAGGGCAAATTCATATGGATAGAGAAGGTATACAAATGAGGGCCTTTTATACTGTTAGAAGTCGTGAAATTAGCCTAAAGGGCTAAGGTTTTGTTGTATTGACCCTATGAGAGGATGTTTTCAACTATTAGGGCCCATGGGAGGGTACACGGGTCGATCTATGACATAGAATAGTTTTCCTAAGTGGTTATATATGTAAGGCTTTGATCGCCCTATAAATCGGACACATCGATCAACGGTTATGCTCAAAAGTCAATTTGATGGTTACCGATCATCGATCGGGGTTGTGACTATACGGATATGCATAGGATATTAATTTAGGTTAGTGTCCTAAATTTGGCCATAATCTAATGGTCTAAAAGTAACAACTTTGGTAAAGATTAGATGTGGACAAATAGCTTAAGTTTCTGATAGTTTATAAGGGCATTCACACATCTCATCCACTCACCTTATGAGCTCAAGTTGAGTGATTTGATGCGCGGTATTGACTCAATGTCTCATTATGAAAGTCAAAGTCCACTAAGATGTATGTCTTTATATAGTTTCAAGTCTAGCAGCCTACTAATGAGCGACTTAGATCTTGTTTGGTTAATCGGGGCATTTCTGGAATGAATTTGATAGCGAGATTTCTTATGTGCAATGATTGGGGTTTGGGTTAGCTAAGTTTATAGTGTGACCTATTTGTAATTAGCGAAAATGATGATTCAGTCCTAATCACCCTTATTCTTTGATTCTCAGGCCAAAAGGGTAATTTGGTCAAATTATTTTTGTAAATAGGTTAATCATGATCTAACCCCTTATAGATTTTAGGTAGATCTTAGTTAACTACAATCATTCTAATTTATCGACAGTGGGTCACCTAGATCTTAGATTTCGACAAATAAATTACATGGTTGGGCAAAAGATTTAGGTGATCGAGCGCATTCATTAGTTAGTTATGAGTAATTAATCGAACTTGTGTGGTTCTCTAATAGTAACACCGATGTATATGCTAGTGTCAAGCATGGAAAAATTCGGGATGTTACAATGTCACAGTCACACTCCTGTGTTGGGTAAGAGCAAAGCACGATCAAATAAAATCAGTTGTCAATGGTGGAGACAGTCCAACTTGACCTAAATCACTCCCCTTAGAATAACTGTATCTCATAATATGATGTACATAGGTGTGCCCTTAAAGTGTAAAGGATTGTCAATTACATATGTCAAGTCAAAATGAGCCCCATGGATAAAGAAGACTGGAAGAAACCAAAGTGCAAAGAAAGGTAAGAGAGGTGTGCCATGGTACTAACCCTCAAAAACTCATAAGACATTAACCTTATAGAAAAATCCTAGGAACCTATCTCCCAAAGACTGGGTGGAATGAATGAAAGGATTGCAATTCAGGTATGTTCGGCCACATCGAACCTACATTCGGTGCCACTGAAGTAAGCTTTAACAAGACAACAACCAAATTGGGAAATTCAGCTGTAACTGAATGCCAAATTTGATCCCACCGAGTGCACCTTCAGTGCCACCAAAGGTAACACTCGGTGCCATCGAACTAAACGACAACGAGACAGCAAGCAGATTGGTAAATTCGGTAACAACCAAATGATGAATTCAGTGCCACCGAAGGCAACACTTGATGCACCGAACTTTGCAAAAATATGACATATTGCTAACAACCAAATTTGAATGTAGCCGAACTTCAGTCCCACTAAAAGGCACCTTCAGTGCAACTGAAGGACACCTTTCGTGTAACCGAAGGTGTCAAAAACTTTCAGCGACCAAAGTTGATTTTCATGCCTAATTCGGTGCCACCAAAGTTTAATTCGGTCTGACCGACAACTAATCAATTTTTTTTACCATTTTTCACCCATTTCAATCATTTTATAAATCTGATTCTTAGGTTTCAAAACCAAGAGGTGAGAAATAGAGAGAGCTTTGTCAGAGTGTGATTCCCTAGCAAAATAAAAACCTTGTCCTAAGCTATTTTCCTTATGGAGTTCATCAATCCTTCCTTGTGATAAAGCACATTTATTAAACATTCAAAGCTCAGATTGAAATATGAACTCTAGCATTCATTAATGCCCTAACACTCATCTTTAATGGAAAATCTTTAGTATTAAAGGACATTAAATGCTAGTCCTTAGGAATCTTAACCCTATCCTTAAAGATTCCTCATCTTAAGTTAGGATTTACCTACCCTTCATCCGTACCTCGACACTAGTAAATGTACAGTCATTTGCAGTTCAAGAGAGTTGAAGAAGATGCTTTCGTGATTGAGGAACCTCTTCAACGAGGCACTTCAAGGGGCTTATCTACTTTAGGTGAGAAAGTTATTTGTGAGTCTATTTTGTCTAAAAACTGATTCTTGTATAGAATTGGGTTTCAAAGTTTGACCAACTAAACTTTTTAAGTCCTTGTATAGGCCTCCGATGAGAGCATACGTTTGTTGTCCGTATGTAGGGCGTCTTAATTGAGTTTGAAATCTAAACTCTCTAAGACCTTTTATAGGTCATCGATGGATGTAAAACGTATAAACCTTGTGTAGGCTGTAAATGTTTATGGTATACCTGATTTAAAACCATTTTCATAGTGAAATCCGACACACTCTAGGAGCGAGTGAGTTAGTTGGGAGTGGAGTCGGCATATAGCTAAACCACTATACATTGTGTGCAATGGGATGAATCATTTTTTGCTTATATTATTGTTGATGTCAAAATCTGGACCACCCTCCACTCGGCAAGGCGAACCTCCAATGAACCCTGAACTTGCACCGGGAGCGAGTAAAGGAGACCCTAGCTGAACCGGGGGACCCTCCGATGCCTAAGTCAGGGCAAGGGAATCTGGGTCTAAGTTGATAGTAGAGAGAGGGTGTGAGATCTAGTGTACCTGTAGCGGTGGGGTCCTGGTGTATTTATACCTGACTGTCGGATGATCTGGGTCCGTTAATCACGGCATGATTTACTCAATTAGTGAGATTTTCAGATCGTGGGGATACTGTGCGCAATTTGAGAATCGTGCAGGATATTATGCATATCATGCGTATATGCGAATGAAGTAATCGATCACGTCCACCTATGGTAGTTTCTAAACTTGGCTCGTGGAACGCTCATTTCGGGATCCGGACTCGGCTCAGCCCTGTTAGCAGATGAGGCCCCCGTTAGAGTGATTACAAGTCTTCATCGAACTGCGACCACATTTATGGCCTGAGCCGAGCTGATACAGTCTCATGCCAGTTGTGTTTCGTTCCTTCACGAGGTCCGAGGCGAAGCGTCAAGCCTACTTCATCGGGCCGAGTTTCCTCCTAGTCATTAGTCTCAGGGCCGAAGCGCCTTGGTGACTTATTGGTGAATCCTTCTGTTGTAGGCGTTGTATGGAGTAGTCTTCAGTTCGATGACGTCAGCCTTCGGAATTATAAGGGGCTCGGATCTTCCCTTAACAGAAGCCCCCTACACTTCGAAGTCAGCTAAGGACTCGGAGAGTAAGTATACGGAAGATCAATTGCCTCATCCATCGACTCTCCTACACATGCCGATGCTATCATGTTTTTGAAGTTTTAAAACGTTGCGCCCTCATGGTTTCCCGCCCATGGGCTAGCGTTCAGCGGACACGTGACGACGGTTAAGATTTCAAATCATCGTCCGCTTATGACCTGTTGCCACGTATACCCTGAGTAGCGTTTCGGACGGAACCTTCCTTATTCGGGCGTCATTTCGTTCATCCGAGGCATGCTGCTCGATGGCAGAGGCGTGCTGTTCAACAGAGCCTGAGCCAATGATATGTGGCCACGTCAGCTTCAAAGTCGGCTTATGACGATTCGGCTGCGGCCATCATTGCTGGTCATTAATGCAGAGATTTGACAAGGTCTATATAATCTTCCTTTGAAAATTTTATCCACTTCTGCGCTTTGCGTTTGAGCTGATACCAGAGTAGGCAATTTTCGACGAGGGTGATTCTGACCGATCAAGGTATTCCGACAGATGATTCCGACCGATCAGGCATTTTCGGCAGGAACGATTCCCGGTGATCGTCCGGTGAGTATCCTTGTTCCTCTTCGCGTTCCTTATTTTAAGATGTCGTCCGACCTGGAGACTGTTCGGGATTATGATGATGACTCCGAGTCAGGGAGCTCTAACAATGGGAGAGGGGCCTCTGAAGGCCCCTATGAAACTTTACCCTTATTGCCCCTGCCCCGAAAGTAGAAGGAAACGGGGTTCGGAATCGTTGGGCTGGCACAAAGAAGGCCGCTCGAGCCCCCCGGACTGTGATTGTCGAGGTCATTGAGATGCCTGCGAGTGGGCGAGCCTCAGAGGTAGTCCTAGGAAGCTCCGTGCTGTCGGAGTCTCAAATGGAGTGGATTCGCTTAGAGTTTCAAATCCCAGAATCCTTTCAAATAAGGGACCCAGAGCCCCTTGACACCACCGGTGCACCTGCTGAGGGAGAAGTGGCCATTTTTCTTTGTGCACTGCAATGTAGGCTCTAACTTCCTTTACATCCCTTTGTCCTAGCCATAACAGCCTACTTCGGGCTAGATCCCAATCAATTCACCCCCAATGCCTAGCGGGTGTTAATGTCTTCTTATATTATCTAGCGTCAAGTCGGGAACTCGGAACTGACCCCAGGGGAGCTGACGAGCTTGTATCTGGTCAAGCACGATAGTCAAGAACCATGGTACTACTTTATAACCAGAGGCAGCAAGGGGTCGGGACTGGTAATGAATCTTCCATCCTCTAACAAGGACTGAAAGAATAAATGGTTCTGGGCTGCGGGCGAATGGGAGGCACCAGCGGCTGAACTCAGGACTCTGACGACTCGGGTTCCCACCCAATTTTCACAACTAGGTCGGACTAATCATTCCCTCTTTTTCGATGTCATTTTTTATTATCCAGTCAAACTGAACTGGAGTTTTCTGTCTTTGTAGATTTCCCAAGGGGCACACCTCCCCTCGATTCGGCCCAAAAGAACCGCATAGCTAAGGCTAGGGCGCGATCAGGAGAGCTCTGCTCTTGGTCGGACCTGATCACGGCTGTCAACCTTCATTGGTATGGGCTTTGCAAGTCGTTGCCTCTTCCGACATCTTTCAGTAGGTTCTTCTTTCCGTTTCTTCTGGAGGGATCAAACTTATTCGTTTAGTTGCCAATTTATCATTTTTTACGCAGGCATGGTCGAGGCATCTGGTTCTCGGCGGAGGAAGGTCGCCTTGAAGGCGGAGGAGTTATTGAGGGCCGAGCCCCGGATGAAGACCACTATTCGGAGGAGGCAAGCAACTCGTCGCAGAGAAGGCCCCTCTGGTCAAATTTCTGTTGTTGTAGCTTTAGCTGCGGCTTCCATTACTGTGACTACGATTGTGGCGCCTGTGAGACCCGAATCGAGTTCTCATGTGTGCATGTGTGTGTAAGTATGCATTCCGTCCACCTTGGTCTCGCAGTCCTACCGATCGAATCCCGTGACCCGTGACCCTTGGATAATGTTTACGGTCATCCGTGAGTCCCATCATGAAGACCTGACTCAGATCGAGTTGAGACCTATGCCATTACGACCGCTTCGTCAATGCGGTTCCGACGCCGCGTCTTATGCATCCATCCGGCGTGTAGATCATAAGTTGTGTACATTTCATTTTCTAAGCCCTTGATCATGATCATGTGGCCCACTTAGGGGTGGTGTGCATGAATTTCTAGGTAGGTCCCATCTCTTGGAACTATTTTCAACACACACCACCCACACACTACCTAAACCCCATCCTCTACACCACTCACTACCCACACACTACCCATCCCTACCCCAAACCTATAAGTTTATGAACTTTGTTTATATGACCCTACTTTTCATGATGGGTTTCCCTATCCAAGGTGAGAGAGCTCATGATTACTCTCTCTCTCTCTCTCTCTCTCTCTCTCTCTCTCTTTTCTAGCAAATTTCCAAACTCTCCCTCTCATTTCTCTCTACTCTCTTCTCTCCTTCTTTCTCTCTTGCAAAAAAAATTCAGCCACATTTTCCCTCTTTTCCAGCCCCTTCTCCTCATTTTCCCTCAATCCCTCCATTGAAAACCCATCTCAACCCTTCATCTTGCTTCCTTGGACAGTTAGAAACTTGGAGTGGAGTTTTGATAGAGATCTTAAGGTGGGTGTGCATATAATTGTAAAAATTCAGATTTCTTCCATTTCTTTCTTGTTCTTCCTTTCTTTTTTATATTGAAGCTTGTGGGGCCCATCAAATGATGGTGGTGGTCACCAAGATTTCATGCATGGGGCTTATAGCGCATCTTACTTGCATGCGTGTTTCATGCAAGGGGTCATTCTTCATGGACCCCTACATGGCTTTTCCTTCCTTGATCAGGGATCTTTGGGTCATCCAGACCCTTGATCCTTGATGGAGATTACATCTCCACCATAGATCTCAAGTAGAAATCCTATGATCATGTAGATCTTGTATATCTTGTGATAGTGGAATGTGTGTGCATGAGTGATGAGGGAAAGAGCCTCAATGTGGCGGAGACCCTTCCCTTGTGGCCGAATCCTTATTTTCCTTTGTTGATAACCTGCTGATCATGAGTGTGTGGCCCACCTTGTGGACCAAAAATATCCAGACCATCCATGGAGGGTAGACGTCCATGACAGTCCACCCTTGGACGTTGAAGCCCCCTTATCTACCTATATGGGGCACATGTAAGGGGTATTTTATAATGGGAAGGGTCTGGATGTTTGTGGGACCCACTGGGATGGTCCATACCATGATTTTCTTAGATTAAATCCCCTTTTAAATAGTGTTTATATTTATTTATTTTCAGTCATATGTTTCTATCCAGAACTATCTGGACATATTTTTTGGTCATTTTGAGGCTAGATTTTTGGGCATTTGGAGGGGTGTTTGGTCCCATGTAATATATCTTTCTTGAAGGTGTGGACCCCACCTATAATCATGTCAAATTTCAGCCCCATCTGACCTTCATTGGGGTCCCAAAGATGTGGTCAAAATAAGGTGGACTGTCTGGATTTTCTGCACTGTTCCAGCAACATTCCACCCTGGACAGGTTGGAATTCCAAAATTTATTAAAATACTTTTGGGTGTCTAAAAATTATGAAAATTTACAGGGAGATTTACCACTCATGTTAGGACCCACCTAAAAAATTTTGGGGTCAATGGACGCCTGCACACACCATGGTGGTGGCTGGACCTGCCCACTATAATATGGTGTCCAGATCAGTTCGATTTCCATGACAGATTGAATTATTTAAATAAATTAAAATATTTATAGATGTCTAAAAATTTTAAAATTTTGTAAGGGTGTGTTCCACTTATGGTAGGACCTACTTACCTAATTTTAGGGCCAATGGACCCCTGTGTACACTGTGGCGAGGGCTGGACTGGCCCACCACATTGGGACGTCCAGGTCTGTCCGATTTTTTGGACAGAGTGTTTTGTTTAAAGTAATTAAAATACTTAGGATATTAAAAAATTTTGAAATTTTGTGGAGGTGTGGCCCACCTATGGAAGTGTCACTCTGTAAAATTTCAGCCCCAACTGACCCCATTTGGGCATCCAAAAGAATGGGCCAAGATGGTCGGACTGTCATATTTTTCTGCTGTGTAGTCCAGCAATTTGCCTTGATAAAAACCATAATTCAAAAATGTTTCCTCTGATGGTGGGCTACCTTTTTGGGTTTTCTCTTATTGTATGCATGATGAGGGACCTTGGCCCTCAATTTTCAGATTTTTAGAGGCCCTAGACCCACTCTAATGGGGTGCCTAAATTTAGGACAATAACATACATTGCAGAAATTTCCTGTACATTATTGTCCCCTTTGTTATTTCAGACTTTTGGGCCCCCAGCCCATTGGGCTTTGTGTATGATTAGTTGGGGACCCATCCCTGATGTTCTAGGGCTCATTGGGGCCATGATTATGGGGCACACCATATTGAGGAAATTGAGCATTTATTGCTCCCTTATATTTTAGAATACTCTTGGGATTAATCAATGCCTTTTTGGTTCTCCATTGATGATCATTTGTGGGACCCAAATATAAATAAGATTTTGGGACTTTCTAGTGGGCCCAGATTGGGCTGGAATGTCCCAGCTTGGCCTAGCCATATGTTGGGCTGACTTCCACCATTTTGATGGACTTATGGGCTGAGATAAGGGTGGTATTGGGCCCTTGGTTGCCCACTTAGATTGCTAGTTGTTGGGCTGATGTAGTGGGGCCCATTTTATCCAACTTAAACTTATTTTTAAGCCGTATTTTTTTTATGTTCATGGGCTGCCCATTAAGTTCAACTGAATGTATAAGTCCTATGGCCATTGGAACTTGGGCCTTGGGGCTTGATTCCCCTCCTTGGGCCCATGTTGTTAAAGGTGGTATTGGACCCTTTTTCTCATGCCTTTATGCGGAGATTATGTGTGAGCTTTGGGCCTTATAGCTATATGGATTATGGTTGGTTATGCCTTGGGAAAATAGTGGTTAAATGTCCCCATTATGGACCCCTCTAAGTGTGGTTGAATGCCCACCTTAATCTCTTGCTAGGCCCATCTCTATATTATTTAGGCTCGTAACTTGTATGCTTAATCTCGTGGGCTACCCTAGGTAAATGAGCCCCCACTAGAGGTTATATTCCTTATGAGGAATTGGTTAAGTACCTAGACCCTTCATAGTTAGGTAGAGAGTTCATCTTCACCTCATTGGCACCCCTATTCATCTTCATGACCCACTCCCATACGCATCATATGCATGCTTGGTTGAGGTATGATTGACCATGGTTGTGTCATTGTGTAGGACATATTAGTATCTCCCCGAGAGATGAATGCTTGGGATTGATGCATGGGTGATTGTGTGATTCATGCATCTGACATTGCATAGCTTGTGGATATCCGCCCTTACTTCATCAGGGCCTTGCCTCCACAGGGGTATTCATGGATAGCCGTATGTGTGGACACCGAAAATATTAGTTGAGCATACCGGGTGCATAGGATGCCTATGGGTGAAATTCGCAAAACTTCAATGGTACCAAGGATCTGATCCAATGCCGTGACCGGATGGAATACATGAGCGCACGAGGGCCTTATACTGTTAGGTCGCGACTCCCACTGTTGTGTAGTCGATTGGATATGGGTGTGGCCTTACCTGCCTGGTGTGTAGGGGCATTGCTAGGCTGAGTCTGACCAGCTCGTAAATGGGTCCGCTACCGTCAGGCCTTGCTGGTAATCGGTTGTCCACAGGAGGGTAGTGAGGTCTCTTACGCTCATTTGATTGTGTAGGGTCTGTCGAGCGGCAATCATTCAACAGTGTAATGGACCCTGGTGATTTCCTTATGATTGGAAATGTACTTGACTTGTGGTTTGGATATGAGCACTGACATTACTTGCATCGCATTAGCATTGGTTGTACAAGCCCCTTCATACATTGCCTTGGTATGACACCCAGTACTCATTGCATCTTATTCATGATAAGCCTGGGTAAGGCTAGTGATATCCTTATTGATCATGCTTCTCTCCTTGTATCTCCTACTACTCTTTTGTGCACCATTATCACACACCTACACCACCCTCTAAGCTTCTATAAGCTTATGCACGATTGATGCGTGTAGGAGATTCTAGGCAGGCGTCGTAGCAGCAGAGCATGGAGTAGAACTAAGCATTTGAGGACTCTAGTGTTGCCGACCTTTCTCCCATTTCCTTTTTATCTTATGTATGTCCTTTTGGACCTTATGGATGATGTAAAAGTTCAAATTTATAGTGGATTTTGTGATGTGTGCCTTTGTTATTCTCAGATGTTCTTGCTGTGATCTTAGGTATGCTCGTATTGGTAATGATTATATTGTTATAAAAAATCCTCCTTCTAGGATCCTAGGATCGGAACCTGCCTCAGGAGCCGAGAACAGAGTATTATGGAGGCTGTTTCGACCGGAACCGGCCATCGGGTTCCTTATGATTCCGGTTACCAAGTCTAGGGCCTGACAACGCTTGCTGAAATCGGGGTTCCAGCAATCATTGTTCCAACTCCAGCAACCATAACTCCTTCCCTTCCACCTGCCATCGTTCCCCCCACCGAGGAGGCTCGTCTTGCAGCTGCGGCCACTGCATAGTTATTCCTTCATCATCCGAATGAGAGGAGGCCGTCCGGATGGCTGACGCCATGATCACCCCTCCCGAGGTTGGAGATGATCTTGGGGTTAAGGCTCAGGCCTCAACCGACAGCAGGACCAGGTTTGCAGAAGCAACAGACTCGGCTCATGTAGGGACGAGTGGTGGAAAGTTCGCACCGGGCTACCACCTATCTTATCTAACACCTTGGGCTGCCAAACATGCTCTAGAGGAGAGCATAGCCCACCTTCTCAGCAAGTCGGACAGCTCCTTCTTAAACGACATGGCCTCCGTATTTTACACGGTATTTTCATCAACTTTCCTTACTTTTTTCACTTGCTGCTTCCAAGTACCCATTTTTTTGTTTAGTCTTTCCCGAAGCTTCTTTCGGCTCGAGAGAGGCGCGGGAGTCGAAAAAGAGAGAGAATCTGAGGTGGAGGCCCTCAAGGCCCAAGTGGGGGTCTTGTGGGATGAAGGTACCTTCCTCCGACTCGAGCAGGGTGAACTGCATCGGCAGCTTGAAGATGGGAAGGCTAGAGAGCTTCAGCTGCAGGGGGTCATGACTGACCTTGAGGCTAAAGTGCTGCGACTACAGGGGATCGCGGATGACTTCAAGGCTCAATGCGACGCTGCAACTGCTGAGCTGACCAGGGCCAGGGCTCACGCGGACTCGCTGGCTAAGGAGAACGCTTGATAGGGCGAAGCCCTTGAGCGGGCCAAGGCCAAGGCTGCTGAAGAGCAGAACCGAGCCGTCACTGAGGCGAGAGAAGCTCAACAGGCTGAGGACGAAGCTTCTCTGGCTACGGCAGTGGCTGCAGCGGTGGAGGCCTTCAAAACTTCAAAGGAAAGGGACGCCGATGCCTCCAAGTTTTACAATTGTAGCTTCGATGATTGTATCGAGGCGGTCCAGGATCTATATCCAGACCTTAACCTCGAACCTTTGCTGTCCGAAGACGCTGGAAAGGTGCCTGCTGAAGGTGTCCGCCCGGATCAGGCCCCCCGCTCAAGCTCATCCTCCTCCGACTGCTTAGATTGGACCATTTGCCTTTTTTCTTCTTATTTTTAGAACTTGTTAAAACTTTTCTTTTTGGTTACTTTTTGACCTTCTAATGAAGGTTCATGAATGATGATTTTTGACCCTCTGGAGAGGGCACATGGATGACGATTTTTTCTTTTGTGTTATTCTGTAGTTACTTTTTGGATGTTGATTGTCGATTGTTGGTTGCCGAATTGATTCGCTGATAGGTCGATTTGCTTTAGAACATGACTGAGCCGACCCTTTGACGGGTCAGCTCCTTTCAATGCCATTTCGCGGAGTTTTTGAAGCCTTTATGGCCTGTTCATTGAGTCCGGACCTATAGGGGGTTGGCTCATCCCATAATTGGCGAGGAGCTACTGATCATTCATTAGTCAGTGAGCCGACTCCTATGTTGGGGGAGCCGGGTCATCTTTTGGTTTTTCCCTGATTTAGAGGAGATACCATGTAGAGTTTTTGTGGGATAATGCATTAACCCCTTCTTTAAGGGATTAGTTCATTAAGTCCGCCCCTGCATACGAGAGGTAACTTTTTCTTGATAGATAATTCGTTCATGTAGATAAGGAGAAGCGAATTTTATTAAGAGCCTTAAAGGCTTGTCGCTCGGAAGCATACATTTATTGGGAGCCTTAAAGGCCTGTCGCTCGGAGGCGCGCATTTACTGAGGGCCTTAAAGGCTATTTTCGTTACGGATAGTAAACTTTCAGGTGCTCGGCATTCCAGGGGTGGGGGAGCTGACGGCCCTCGAGGTCTTCTAAGTGGTAGGACCCCGGCATGGTCGACTGGAGGACCCGATAAGTCCCTTCCCAATTAGGTTCGAGTGTCCCGGCCCCTGGCTCAACGGTGTTCTGGAATACCCGTCGAAGGACCAAGTCCCTTGGTCGGAACTGCCTGGTCTTGACCTTCGAATTGTAGAATCGCACCACTTGTTGATGCCAAGCCGTGACTCGGAGTCTTGAGATATCTCTGACTTCTTCGAGCAAATTCAGGTTGGCTGCAATATGCTTGGAATTCTGGTTTTCTTGGTAGTTCTTGACTCGAGTCGTAGGGAGATCGATTTCAACTGGTACCATCGCCTCCTAGCCATAAGAGAGTGAGAACGGAGTCTCTCCAGTTGAGGACTGATTTGTGGTCCTATAGGCCCAGAGAACGAACGAAGTTCCTCGGCCCAGCTGCCTTTTGCTTTTTCCAACTTCGTCTTGAGATGGTGCTTGATAACTTTATTGACTGCCTCCACTTGTCCGTTGGACTGGGGATATCGAGGAGAAGAGTATGCATTTGTGACGCCGAGTCCTTGGCACATGCTTCAAAATTTGTCGTTGTCGAACTGCCAGCCATTGTCTGACACGATGGTGCGTAGAATCCTGAACCGACAAATGATATTTTTCCAGACAAAGTCGATCACCTTCTGTTCTGTGATTTTGGCAACAGGCTCGGCCTCGGACCACTTGGTGAAGTAGTCGACAACAACGATGGCGAACTTGACTTGCCCTTTTCCCGTAGGCAGAGGGCCGATGATGTCGATTCCCCATTGAGCGAACGGCCAAGGACCGCTCATAGGAGTCATTTCTTCAGTGGGCTGCCTCGGCACGACAGCGAAGCGCTGACATTTGTCGCATTTCCGAACATAGTCCTTTGAGTCATCCTTGATAGTCAGCCAAAAATATCCCTGTCGGAGTATCTTCAAGGCCAAGGCTCGACTGCTGGAATGGTTTCTGCAAATTCCTTCATGGATCTCCCGAATGACATATTCTACCTCGTCAGGTCGAAGACACCTGAGGTAGGGTTGGGAATGTCCTTTCTTGTATAAGATACCATCTAAGATGGTATATCGAGCTGCTCGGACTCTCAGTCGCCTGGCTTCCACCCTATCCGAGGGGATCTCGCCAGACGTGAGGTAGTCAAAGATCGGGTCCATCCAGCTCGGATTAGCATGCACTGGATTGACTTCCTTCTTCTTCTCCTTGTCGATGCTCGGATACTCTATGAATTCAACGAGGATGACTCGTGGGATCTTCCCCTCGGCTGTCGAGGCGAGCCTTGCTAGGGCGTCGGCCCATGAATTTTTCACTCTCGGGATATGATGGATAGTACAATTCCAAAACTTTTCGATTAATTTCCTCGCCTCGTCAAGATAAGCGATCATCCTTGTTTCCTTCGCTTCGTACTTGATAGAGATATGATTCACCACCATCTGAGAGTCGCATCGGACCTGAAGATATTGAACACCCAGACTCATCGCCAATCTGAGTCCGACTAGTAAAGCTTCGTACTCTGCCTCATTCTTTGAGGCTTTGAACCCGAGTCTGATTGCGTATTGGATAATCGTGGAATCAGGCGCGATTAAGATGATTTCGGCCCCAACCCATTTGATATTGGACGACTCGTCCACATAGAGAACCCATCCCGGGTCCAATACCGCCTTTTGGTCTCCTGGGGGGACAGGTGGAATCATTTTGACTTCAGTACCGATCTCTTTTATGCTCGGAGTGGTGAATTCGGCGATGAAGTCGGCCACAGCTTGGCCCTTGATGGCCGTCCTCGAATGAAATAGGATGTCAAACTCGCTAAGTTCGAAGGCCCACTTGGTCATCTGACCTGAAACCTCGGGCCTTTAGAGAACTTACCTGAGAGGTGAGTCAGTCAACACAACTACAGAATGAGCTTAGAAGTACGGGCGCAATCTCTGAGCTGAAATGACAAGGCTGAGCGTTAACTTCTCCAGGGGTGAATATCTCGTTTCTGCAGGTACTACAGCCTTATTCACGTAATATACTGGGTATTGATTGTCTCCGACCTCCGTGATCAGGGCTGAGCTGACGGCTAAGGTTGAGACCGCGAGATAGAGGAACAGGGGTTCGCCTTCTTCAAGTTTTGATAGCAGGGGAGGTGAACCTAGATACTGCTTCAGTTGCTGGAAGGCTTGTTCGCACTCTGACGTCCACTCTACCTTCTTATGACCCTTCAACTGTTGGAAGAAGGGGAGGCATTTATCCATTGCTCTGGATATGAAACGTTTGAGCGCCGCGACTCGTCCTGTGAGACACTTTATTTCCTTGACAGCCCGAGGCGAACTCATGTCGATGAGTGATTTGATCTTGTCGGGGTTCGCCTCGATACCTCTCTGACTGACTTGAAACCCCAGGAATTTTTTCGAGCTGACTCCGAAAGCGCACTTGGTGGAATTCAGCTTCATTTAGTATTCTCGGAGGACAGTGAACGTTTCTTCGAGATCCGTCAGGTGATCGGTTGCCTTAATGCTTTTTACAACATGTCATCGATGTACACTTCCATTGTACGTCCGATCTTCTTGGAGAACATTTGATTTACCAGCCTTTGATACGTGGCCCCAATGTTTTTCAGGTCAAATGACATGACCCGATAACAGTAGAGTCCTTGTTTGTGACAAAGGTAGTCTTCTGCTTGTCTGGGGGATGCATTGTGATCTGATTATACCAGAGTACACGTCCAGGAAAGAGAGTAATTCGTGTCCCGCCGTGCTCTCCACCAGCTGATCAATCTGAGGCAACGGGAAACTGTCTTTCAGACAAGCTTTGTTTAGGTCCGAGTAATTTAAGTAGACCCGCCATTTCCGATTGGCTTTCTTCACAAGGACCACATTCACGATCCAGTCGGGATAATGCACTTTTTCTATGAATCCAATGTCGAGCAGAATGAAGACCTCGTCGACTATCGCTTCATATCACTCAGCATCGAATGGCCTTCTCTTCTGCTTGACAGGTCTGTGATCTGGATCCACATTCAGCCTGTGGACCATGACATCCGAAGAAATTCCGGACATATTTTGGTGGGACCATGCGAAGACGTCCATATGTTGTCGCAGGAATGTTAATATTTCGAGCTGTTGCTCAGGATTCAATGATGTCCCGAGTTGAACGGTTCTGCTCGGATCTGCCTCATCGAGCGGTACTTTCTTCAGGTCTTCCGCGGATGAGCCTTCCACAGGTCCTCTGGGGTCTAGAACATTGATGGTGAGTGCTTGCTTAACTGACCCCTTCTTTACTGCCATTGCATAACATCTTCGAGTTTCTCATTGATCGCCTCGGAGGTAGCCTATCCCACCCTCGGCGGGGAATTTCATCATCAGGTGATAGGTGAAGACGACTGCTCTCATTACGTTGAGGGAAGGTCTGCCTAAGATGACATTATGTACCGATGATACATTGACAACTAAGAAGTCCACCATGAGAGTGACTTGATGTTGTCCTTTTCCCACAGTCACAGGGAGGGAGATATCTCCCTCGGAGATCACTCTTTCCCTGGCAAAACCGTGCAGGGGGTCTTCACGGTTTGAGGTGAGACCTCAGAATCCCCATTCTTTCAAAGGCCTCGGAATAGATCACGTCGGCCGAGCTCCCGGTGTCGACCAGAATGCGGTATACCTTGCAATTCGCTATGGTCATGGTAGCTACTAGAGCATCGTCGTGCGGGTGCTGAATTTCGCCCGCATC
Source organism: Magnolia officinalis (assembly GCA_021015155.1). Taxonomy (NCBI): domain Eukaryota; kingdom Viridiplantae; phylum Streptophyta; class Magnoliopsida; order Magnoliales; family Magnoliaceae; genus Magnolia; species Magnolia officinalis. The sequence continues at coordinate 23,897,393 of JAJHSJ010000015.1, forward strand.
TTCTTCCGTGAAGGTTAGAGTGCATGGACTGACCCGGAGTTCCTTGCTGGGCCTCTCGGTTAAGTGGACATAATGTTCCAGTTCAGACTTCTGAGAGTGAGCCTTCCGTGTCCTATTTGAATCTCCTCCACCAGATGAGCCCCTGAAGATGGTATAGATTTCGGCGGGTTCTTCCATGGTGTTATTTGGCTGCTCTCCCTCTCTTTCTTCTTTCCGAACGGCTTTTACTTCCTTGGTGTATCGAAGCAGGTGTCCCTTCTGAATAAAGGCTTCGATCTCATCTTTGAGATCTACACAGTCAGCCGTATTGTGGCCATGGTCTCGATGGAAGCAGCAATACTTACGCTTGTCTCGATGATCTGGATCGGCTCTCATGCAAACAGGCCAATTTAGCAGCTTTTCTCCTCGGATGTCCAATAGAATATGCTCGGCGGACGTGTTAAGGGGAGTGTAGGAGCAGAATTTTCCCTTCGGCCTTCTGCTCGGACGACGATCGCTAGGGGCGAGGGCATCGGTCCATTTGTTGGACGGTTGGGATTCCTTGTTCCTGTGCCTCTTCCCTTTACCATTCGGTTCTGTCACTAGGACATTTTTATGGGCATTGGAGATTTCCTCCGCATTGGTGTATTTCTGAGTTATGAGGACAGTTCACTTAGTGTCTTCGGCGGATTCTTTCCAATGGAAAAAGTGAATTTCCCTTCTTTTAGGATACTGAACACAGCAGCGAGCGCCATTTTGTCATCATAGTCTTCTACCAATAATGCTTCCTCGTTGAAGCAAGCGATGTAGTCTTTCACGACTCCTTCGGCTCTTGCTTGATAGCAAACAAGTAAATGTTGGGCTTTCGACTTCTCTTACCACTTATGAACTGGGTAAGGAATAGTCGGTTCAACTCTACAAAGGAACTAATGGAATTTGGCTTGAGCTGCCGGTACCAACTCCGAGCGGAACCTGTAAGCGTGATCGAGAACTCCCGGCACATCATAGCATCCGTCGCTGTCCGGATCTATATCCACGAGCGATAAGCTTCCACATGCTCGGATGGGTCTCCAGACCCAGAGTATTGGATGATGGGAGGTATCCTGAACCTCTACGGCATCACCTCGTTCATGATTTCTAAGGTAAAGGGAGGTTCAGTCTCTTCCATCATCGCCTGAACGGCGGCGGGAACTGATGTCGGTTGTTGTTTCTTTTACAGAGCTAATAATTTGTCATTGAGCTCCTCGAACCGTTTCTCCCACGGGACCTTGTTTTCCGCTATGATCTCTTGGTTGTTTTCTATTTTCGGAGTTCTCCTTCCCCTACTCCGTTCTAGCCAATGACGGAGATCTGTAGGTGTCAGGGTCGAAGTGGCTGAAACATTGGTTGGAGTCCGAGTGGCAGTGTTTTGAGCCAAGGTACGGATTTAGGTCAGAACGGGATTCTGACCTGAAACCTGCATCTGATGATGTTGGGGTGCCTCGGGCCTCGTACTCCTCGGCGCGGAGTGAGCCTCCATGACCAGACCGACTAGTTCAGGAACAGGATTTTCATGAACCGGGTGTGTTTGTGGCTCCTGTTGTTGTTTCATCCTGTTCACTTCGTCACGTAGGGCTTGTATCTCGCTCTACATGGCGCGATATTTACTCGCCCGATTACAAAAACGCTGAGAAGGCCCTGGAGCTGATTTCGCGTGAAGTAATGAGAAAGAGCGAGTTTGTTCATTTGGCTCTGCTTCCTCAACTACTGCTTTCTTCTTTCCTCTAGCCATTACGCTCAAGAATAGGGACTTGACTTTTTGTATCTCTTCCCACAGACGGCACCAAAAATGTTGATGTCAAAATCTAGACCACCCTCCACTCGGCAAGGCGAACCTCCAATGAGCCCTAAACCTGCACAGGGAGCGAGCAAAGGAGACCCTGGCTGAACCGGGGCACCCTCCAATGCCTAAGTCAGGGTAAGGAAATCTGGGTCTAAGTTGATAGTAAAGAGAGGGTGTGAGATCTTGCGTACCTATAGCGGTGGGGACTTGGTGTATTTATACCTGACTGTCGGATGATCTGGGTCCGTTAATCTCGGCATGATTTACTCAATTAGTGAGATTTTCAGATCGTGGGGATACTGTGCGCAATTCGAGAATCATGTAGGATATTATGCGCATCATGCGTATATGCAAGCGAAGTAACCGGCCACGTCCACCTATGGTAGTTTCTAAACTTGGCTCGTGGAACGCTAATTTTGGGATCCAGACTTGGCTCGGCCCTGTTAGCAGATGAGGCCCCCGTCAGAGTGATTACAAGTCTTTATCGAACTGCGACCGCGTTTACGGCCCGAGCCGAGCTGATGGACAACCTCATGCCAGTTGTGTTTCGTTCCTTCACGAGGTCCGAGGCGAAGCGTCGGGCCTACTTCATCGGGTCGAGTTTCCTCCTGGTCATTAGTCTCAGGGCCGAAGCACCTTGGTGACTTATTGGTGAATCCTTCTGTTGTAGACATTGTATGGAGTAGTCTTCTGTTCGATAACATCGGCCCTCGGAATTATAAGGGGCTCGGATATTCCAATAACAATTATTTTAACTTACCGAATGATGTGGACGCCTATCCTTACTATGTTAAACATGTTTGATAAAATGTACACATAATGTTTCACTATTGTTCTACTTTAGTCCAAGCTGATTTGATATATCCACTTTCTTTTTTTTTTTTTTATTATTTTGAAGTAATTAGAAATGAGTTATTATTGTTTTATTCAGTTAAAATTTTAAAAGTCCTATTCAACCCCCCCCCCCCCCCCCCCCCCCCCCCCCCCCCGCCCCCCAAAGGACATTATTAATCCAATCCAAGCTTTAGTTGTAGCAGTAAAACTGCAATTCACGCCCTAAGTATCTCTGATGGTCATAACTCAATAAGGTAGTGAGATCCATGAATCATAATTTTCCCTGGTCATGGTCATCATATCCCATCTCAAATTCCGAAGGACAATTCGTGGATTCACTTCTTACCTAACCCATGATCACGTATGCTTAAGATATACTATATATTATCTAAGGTATATTAAATTATCTAGAAGGACATGATTATCATGATCTATATGGTTGAGATTGACCCTATTACATTCACATAACCAATGGATTAGGCCTCACTTTAGTTTTTCAGGGCACAACTCCAACACACTCAACTAATGATACGGTGATATTAACCATGCGATCATAAGATTTAAAAAAATAAATTAACAGTTTATAATTATTGTCCTAGTAGCTCAATAAGTATCTCAATTGTCCATCAGGAGGCCATTCTTTGATTATAAATCCCTCTTAAGTCCATGATGGATGATCTAATAATCTGATCAATGGATAAGAAATGGATGATGCACATTTATTTTACTAAAGAAGGTCTAATTAATAATCTAGGACATGCATACCATGGGGCCATTTTTGGTTGCATGTTTCATCCTAAAAAAATCATCTTGATAGGATGATCTAATCATTGAAACTGTGACTAGGAAGATGGGCAATCTGCATTATTTTAATAGAGATGATCCGTGTGGGCCCTTTTTCATCCCTCATGAATATTACTTTGATCCAAGATCCTCCATTTAATCAATAGCTATGAAGATGGATGATTCATATTGATTATAATAGATAAGATTTAACTATTGATTTCGATTGTCCATCATGGGGGCCAAAGGGCCAACCTTTTATTGCATGTCTTCTCACAAAGTTACTTTAATTGGATTAACAAAATTATCTGATCAATAGCTAGCAAAATGGATTATCCATATTATTTATAATTAGAAGGCCTGATCAATTAATTTGTACTATCCATCATGTGGGGCCCACCTATGACTGCACATCGATCCTTAAATCATTCTAGTCGGATGATTTCAATCATCCAATCATTGGCTATGAATATGGACCATTGATTATAATATAGAAGGCATATTAATTGATTTGGACCCTCCATCATGTGGGGGCCCACCTTGGATTACTCCTTTCTTTTAAAAGTCATTTTGATATAATAAATATAGTCATCGATCAATAGATATGACAAAGGATGGCCTATATTGATTATAATATAGAAGGTTTGATCACTAATTTCTGCCTTTCATCATGTGGGGTCCACCTTTCACTGACCACATCCCTCCAAAAATGTTTCTTTAATTAATTTATCTTAGTTATCCAATTAATGGCTGTTAACATGATGATTCATACTGATTATAATAGTTAAGGTCCAATCATTGCTCTAAGACCATCCATCCTATATGCCCCACCTTGATAATCATTTCAGATGGTTGGGATTCATTGAGATGCATGTAGACACTCTCCCTTGAGTTTGAATGGATGGGATGCAATGCCAAATGGATTACAAACTCGTGTGAGTCAACTCGGACTTGTTCAACTCCAATCCAGCTCAATACAGCAAGTCACATTGAAAATACACCTGACTCGAATGAATTACCCTTGATTCGACTCAGACCGAATCTTTAATCCATGATGGAAACTTGTAGCAGGTGAAGATGTCCACTTCAAAAAATTCCTACCTACCAATAAAATAAAATAAAATAGAAAAGGTGTTATAAAATATTTTGTAATCCACCAAACATTTTTCTTTTTAATTTTCATTTTTAAATGAAGGTTAAGATTTAGAAAAGGGTCCTCGCCAGGCATGTGCCTATGTGATCCATGTGTACGAAGATCTGGAAAATTTGTCAAGTGTGGCCCACCGTTAAAAAAGTCAGGGCCAATCCATTCATTGGACGGCCTACAAGTTTTCTAAATACTTTAGACTTGAAAGTAGTTTCTGGTGTAAGTTATTTACATGCTATTCTATTTGCACGTAAATATATAGTTTGTGTTTGGCTACTTTGTCTTTCACCATTTCAGAGCCAAGCTTCTTTTTCTGCCTTTCCATCTCTCTACTTCCCGTTTCAGCTAAAACACGTATGAGCATTACTGGCGCATTTTATTAATAGGCTTTTTAAAGTGTTTACAACATGTAAGGTAAGTATTCCAGTAGTAACACTATATAAAGCTTAGGAAAGTAAATTCTGCTGAAATCCACAAATCACACAAAAGGGTTTTGATCTTTTTGGGTCCCTAGGAGAGCATTAAAGTAGGCATGTTTGGTAGATTAGATATCCTACACCATCATAGTGGGCCCCACACACAATCCCGAAGGTTTTTAATGGTGGGCATTTCATCCCAAATGTTTCTCACGTGGCCTATCTGATAATTGAATTGGTTTTTTTTTTTTTCTTTTCAGGTCTGTAAGAGAATCAAGGGACGCATATGGTAGACAAATTGGATTTAGTGTACAAATTATAGTGAACCCTACATAGGATGAGTGTGTCTCGACCGTTGTTTTCTAATATATATATATATATATATATATATATATATATATATATATAATATATATATATATAATGTATTTCAGTTGTAAAGAATTTATCTATATATGATATGAAACAGAACATTAGCTTTTTGCCTGAGAAAAAAAAAGAAAAAAGAAAAAAAAAGTGTGAGTTAACTGTAAAGATTTTACAACTTGTAAATATTTTATAGGAAAAATTTTCCACCCAAACACCTACCCTTTAAACCCTTTATAATTAAAGATTTTACAGGCATCCACGCTATCCCTGAGTAGATCAGATTTAGTATGGGTGACAGCTTTAACATGGTAAAACCCGCTAGTAATAGTTTGGATATTACTGCTTTTGGAAATGGTGGCACATGTGGTGGCATGCACAAGGTGTACTTGTGTGAATATGGCCTTTTGTGGACTACTGGGTATTTCTTTGTAACAATATAATTGTGAATGGCCCATGCGCTGAATCCCCCCAAATTGAAACAAATGTTAGGAGTGAATTGCCTCTAATATCACTTGTAACTCCTGATAGTGCCATGTGCACGTATTAGGGGTGTGGCTTTCAATGGAAATGAAAAGTAATTCTTTTCACGTAAATGAATCTTTACTTTTCACCGTAGGTTCTATCTTTAACATGCACACAAAGTACTTTTTTATTGGGCCATATTAGGGTTATAGGCCTAGATAGAAGCAATTCACATCTAAAATATAGCCCTTTAATTATTATCTTTAGGATAGAAAATGTAGAACAATTCTGCCTATATTGCATACGCTAGTATTGAAGTGCACAATATGGAGAGCTTATTTGCTTTATCTAACCCTTCACTCCATCCTCAGAGATGGGCCTATATACCGGTGGGGTGCACGCATTCATCTCCTTTTTTGGGTGCTGGGCTAGTATTGTTTCAAAGCACCGCAGAGGTCTTTTTTCGAAGCTTGCTAACACTTTGCTAAGATCTTTTAATTGCGTAATCCTTGCAATTAAGTTAGCTTCTCTCCTTTGACTCTCTTAGGGAGAGGTGGATTTTCCTGGCTTAGGATGTGGGGCGTTTTCTCCCCTTTTATGATTTTCTTTCTTCTTTTTTTTCTTCCCTATCTCAAAGTGTGGGCGTTCCACCCTTAGCCTGGGGTGTGGCATTTTCTTCTCTTTTTTCTTCTTTTCTTTCTATCTTTATAGGCTTTGCCCTCTTTTTGTTAGTATTTCTTTTGGGTTTTGCCTGAGATAAGTAATAAAAGAGTTAGTCATTTCTTGCATTTCACAAAAAAAAAAAAAAGTATAACAATTACATTCAACTAACAAAAGGCTTATTAATTTACATCATAGTTTGCAAACTAAGTCTACCCAGGACTCACCTGAGTCAATCTGGTCTAGTCACTGATCTAATAACTAGGTTAAGAAAACTAGGGATGTATTAGACCCGGGTATGGTTTTCTAAGGTAAGGGCATAAGGGTGGTAATTTTGGTTAAAGATAAGGGCATCATGGTCTTTTTTCCTTCTAGTGCATTTCTCAAGGAGAACAGATGTGTCATCACCCCACCTAACTTCCTTACGAAAGATGTAAAGTGTCCATGTGGCAGGCGGCAAACTGTTCACAACTCCAACTGTAGGGTCGCGATATAATAACAACTCATGAGAACGAGGTCGAATCCACAGGGACTAAACTTGTATGTATTCCGAAAAGAACTAGAACTAAAATTAGAAGAAGATCTAAATCTGAATTCTAGAATAAAATACAGTAATTGTGAATAACGTTTAAACTATCAATTAAAGGTAGGAACTAGGGTGTCAAGGATCCACTTGTAGCCATTAAGATGTTGTCTTGCTTGATTCAATAAACACAATTGGAATTGGAGTCTTATCCTATCTAATTGGAAGATAAAGCAATTTAAATCAAATCTGAACTTTTCATTGACTTAATTCTCAATGGAGGAGAATTGTGAAGATTGGAAGGGATTCCATCACCCTACCATGTCCAAGAGACGATGGTGAATAATGGGATTTACCAATCTCACTATCTCAAAACAGGAAAAGAAGATATTCAAAGCTATCACAACATCTATTGTAATTTGAGTAACAGTAAATCATAGAAAACTAAAAATATTCATTTAATATCAAACTAGAAATCAATGAAATTCAATAAGAACAAGAATCAAAGCAAAATAAATATCCCAACATGCTACATGCTTCGCCTCTTAGCCCTAGCTAAGAGGTTTAGTCAACCATAGACATGATTGAAACTAAATATCTTAAACAAAGCAAGAAAAATAAACTAGAGAAGAAGAAAAAACTCTTTGGCGCTGCTTCACCCCTGTGCTATGCTTCTTGAGACCTTTCTAAACCCTAAAAGATGCTTTGGATCATCCCATGGAGTCCTATTTATAGTTGTGGAACTCCAACTTTTGCACTTAGTTGGAAAAATCTAGAAACCGTCTCAAATTTACGCGCTCTCCGCAGTTTGCTAAATTAAACTTCACTCTGCGCAGTTTTCCAAAATATACTTCACTCTGCACAGCTAAAATAGACTCCGAGTTTCAGAATATGATTTTTCAAGACAATTTTAGGAACATGATTTTTTTTTTTCAGAACATTTTCAGGATTTCTATCATTCACTTCAAATCTTCGGTTCTCTTCATTCCTCACTTAGTTTTCTTGGATCTTTGGCATGTGAATTCTTCGTTAATGACTTTCAAATCTTCAAATCTTCAAATCTTCATTTAGTAATCTTTTGAACATAAATATTCTTTTTGACATCAATTTCACCTTAATCTCTCGAAATCACCTCACACATGAAAATATGCATAATTAAATCGATTAAGCACTATCATGTTTATAAAATCAAGGTATAAATAGGGAGAAATATGCAATATTTCACACTTAACACAAACTATGTGTCGCCTACCATGTGGATGGCTCTCATTTTTTGTAGGCCTGATGTCATCATCTCACCTAACCCCTCCACAAATTTGGTAGGGTTCCATGTGGTAGGAGGCACATTGAGCACCACCCACCACATGAATCAGCCCCAAATTTTGCAAGGGTGCTTTGGGATGGTATTTCCCCCCTAGTTCACTCGGATTTGCTTTATTGTGGTCCTAAATGATAATAAGCTTGGGCTCAGGCTTGAATTGGGCTAAATTTTGGGCTAATTGGTTTGATAGAGTTGACTAAGTTTGACTAAGTTGACCAGGTTTGACTGGGTTGACTAAGTTAATTGAGTTGATTGAGTGTAACGTCCCATAAAATTTTCGTACCAGACCCTAGTATGTCCATGAGCATTACTATTAGAAGACCGTAAATGTCTGATTAATTGCCCTATGTAGCCTAGAGTTGACGAATTTAAGACAATTATGATCGAATCATTATTTTCGCTAATTGCAAATAGGTAACACTATGAGTTTAGCTAATCTAAACCCTAATCGTCATGCACGAGAAGCCTCGTTGCTTAACTTATTCCAGAAATGCCCGGGTTAACTGAGCTACCTCTAACCACTCGTTCGTGGTCTGCTAAATCCGAAACTACATAAAGACGTTCGTCTTGGTGAGCTTGGCGTCCATCGCGAATACTGCATCGAGATTGATCCTTCAATCATCCAACTTGGGCTCACAATGCTAGCGCATGAGAAATGTGAATGCCCTTAGAAAATTTTATAAACATAAGCTAAATGTCCATATCCAATATTTGCCAAAGTTATGACTCTCTAACCATTAGATCATGATTAAGTTAAGAACACTAACTTAGATTAATATCCCACACATATCCGTATAACCACGACCTTGATCAATGATCGATAGCCGTCCAACCGACTTAGAATCATACCCATTGATTGATGCATCCAAATGTTGGAGCGATCGTAACCATACATATATCACCACTAGGGACAACTATCATATGGCGTAGATCGACCCATACACCTCCTAGTGAACCCCACTAGTTGAAAACAAACTCCCACAGGGTTAATATATCAAATACCAAGCCATTAAGGCCATTTGCATCACATCTAGCACTATAAATAGCAAACTCTTATACAACGCTCCCCTTCATACGAATTTTCCTTAGAAAGAGAGCAAGAGATAAAGAAAGAATGAGAGAAATAGAGAATGAGAATGAGAGAGTGAGCCAAGTTGAGGGTTTCTGTGCTTCGTCTTGCTAATTCCCTCTAATCAAAGCCCTAACCGCTATCGAATCCTCTGTCAAATCCTTTTTGTCGACAATTGAAGGTAAACTACTTCTCAATTTAGATATTTCGAGTATGAATTTTATGAATCTCACATAATTCCTATTGTTGTCTAGGAATTGGTGTTTTCCCCTAAAATCCTAACCCTAGAAGTATGATTAGATTTGGTGAAACCCTTTTAAGGTGTGAACTATTCTCTTAGATTTCCTTTTTATCAACCCTTGAGGGTGATAGATCATGATTTTCGATTGATTAATTAGAATCTATATGATAATTGTGCCTAAATTGCTTTCTTACTGCAACTCTAATGTTATTGTTGTTAGTAGTTAATACGTTTCATTAAATTGTTGGTCAATATGAAATTGTTTCTGTTGGAACCTTGTTATGGTGTTTAATAAGTGTTGTTGATGCATATTGGCTTGCATTGTTATACATTAGATTGCAATGTTTCGTACATTTATTCTATTAATATACCCTGGTGGGATATAGATAGGTGATTATCGATACCTACGGGATTATGTTGATGTACCTTGGATTGTGCATTGTGTTGATTCATATAGCCATTGAATTGATATATTCGGTTGTGATATTAAAGTGTGGTGTGATTGTTGTTGTGTATTTGATAAGTTGAATTGTCATTATGATGGATCGAGCCCTGCTAGTTGCTTGGGTAAAGGGATGGCTACCATGGGTAGGCTATCCCAGACTTATACGATCAACCCGATTTGAATATTAACGATCGGCAGTAGTTGAAACTACACGGGATGCTTTGCACCCAATGCTAGTTTTGTTTGGGGTCCTCCGTTATCGATCAGATCAGTCTAATGCATGGTCTGATCATTCTCTTACTTGATAATGTTATAACACTTGTAGGCATATGAGATACCATTGTTACCAGTGAATGAAGTTTATTCATAACCATTAGTACATTACGATCCTACAAAGACTCAATAGTCGAGTATGGTGGTATGGGACACTGTGTCCGAACTGCCGACATATGCTGGGGTGACATACGTACCATATTGGTAAAATATTAAGTGATGAGCCCTCCATATTGATAAAACATTGGGTGACGAGCCTCCCTTAGTGACTATTAAGCACTAATGAAAGCCGCGAACCTACTGTAATGTTGATAGATTTACGTGACGGGCCTTCGTCACATTTATGCCAAGGTGACGACCCTTACATTATTTGTGATTGTCTTTAGGTGATGAGCCATTACTATTGTTTGATTGTGTAAGTTGGACTCTTAGGTGATGAACCCTAAATTGTATCAAGGGACACTGATGAGAAGTCACTTCATGCCGTAACGAGCCACATGATCCGGGTATAGAGTCGTGATACGAAGGCGGTATCCTAGCCTTACCAAATTGTTAATTGAACTGTGATTAAAAATTACTTGGCCAATCATTCATATTATGGCATTTGTGGGTTACGCTAGTGGCGAACCATTTCTTAGTTGATTGGTTATTCTATGCGTATTATATTGAAGATGAAGTGTTATGATTGTTGTGTTCCCAGGCCATACATTCGCGCGCATATCATGCCATCCATGCATCTTGATAAACCAATTTAGAGAAATGCTTGTTCTGTAATGTCGTCATCGCATATGCCTGATTGTGTTGATGCATAACTTAGAATAATGGTACCATTGAGTTGATCACTCACTCCCACCTAGGATGATGTTTTAAAACACCAACTAGACGATTGTATGCAGGTAACGTAAAGGTAGATGCCTTCGAGGATGCGTACGTGGACCCCACGGAGGAGTTCTCTTTCATACGTCGAGCGATCAGTTGTAGATTAGCGTGTTCGATCGTTGGGGTGTTTATTTTGATGATTTGGGTACGAACATTTCACTATACATTTTATCATTTTTTTTACATGTACATTGAATCCCCAACTGAGTGGACTCTGTGAGATGTTAGATGTGTGGATGTATATTTTAGATTTTTATCTCGTATACATTTGTGTTTAGATTGATATACACGGTTTAGCTTAGCTCTTTTGAATGCTTGCATACTATTGAAACCATACAGATAAATCACACTTCCTCAAAGTAAAAGTAACACCCAGAATATCAAAAATTTTGTTCGTGCTCGACTCCTAAAATTTTAGATATTACATTGAGTTGAGTAGGCTTGACCAAGTTGACTAGATTTAACTGAGTTGACTAAATTGATCGAGTGCTCTGATCCGCTTATCAACCCCTGGCTGGGGTGTCTACATTACCGTAGAACCCATAAGACTATGGGGCCCACTGTGGTATTTATTTACCATTCATAGGCCCTTGCGATCATGTGATGTTTGTGTGACCACTACCATGTGAACTTGTAATGTATGTGTGGCCACATCCAAAAAAAAAAAAAAAAAAAAACAAATATCACATTGATCAACTTATACACATATGGCCCTACCTGTAGGCCAACCTAATGTATGTGTTTTATCAGCCCATCTGCAAATGGAATCGTTATTAGTGTCATTGCAAAAAAAGGTCACGGATTCAAGTAAACCCACAAACTCATGTACACAGCCGCCAGCGACCAACTCTATCAAGAATCGTGTGCAACAAATTGATGAAAAATATGTTGGGGGCCGTTGCACAAAACCTTAGGATCTAACCTCCCAAATACACCAGAATTATAGGATAATAAAGCAATGAAATAAATCAAAGCACAAACCACACAACACAAGAGATTTTTACATGGAAAACCCTCAAAGAAGTAAAAACCATGGGACCTAGTCCAGAGCAACAATCCACTAGGAAGTAGAACGTTACAACCGATCACAAGCACACCTCGCTTGGATCAAACCTTCTTCACTCATGCAAGAGCGGATGAACAATAAGAGAATAAAAGAAAAACGGAAAGATCTCACCGATCACGAGGACGTAAAAGCAGTGAGACGTCGACTGCGAATTCTCCCTTCCATAAGCTTCCTCTCTCTCCCTTCTCTCTCTCTCTCACCTTGGTCGTGAAAAACCCCTAGAATACCCTTCTCAATGCCCTAGAAAAGTCCTAGGGACCCCTATTTATAGTTTAGGCAATTTCCCTTTCGCACCTCTGTGAAACCACCTCCAATTTAATCAGTCCACACAAAATCCGCGCAAATCTGCGTAACTCTCGATTAGTCGAGCATTATTACTCGACTGGTCGAGTCAGGCCCTCGACTGGTCAAGGACAAAAAACTGAGCTCGCTGGACTTGGAGTCGAGTGACCCTTGACTAGTCGAGCGGCTCCCTCGACTGGTCGAGCAGCGGTGAAACACTCTGATTTTCAACCAGCTGCACTATCTCTCCTTTGAACTGAGGAAGAAAGCTCCATCAAATCTCTCCCTTTCTAACTCAAGAGGAATTCGCCTTCTTCAAGCCAGTCAGATTTTTACAAACCTCAAACTTGCCCTTGAGCAATGCCTTGGTCATCATGTCTGACCCATTGTTGTTTGTGTGGAACTTCTCAAGCTGTTACACCTTCTATTCCAAAGTATCTCTGATCTAGTGATACCGAATCTCTACATGCTTCGACTTGGAGTGCTGACTTGGATTCTTGCTCAAGTGTATAACACTTTGACTATCGTAATAGACCACGTGTTGCTCCTGCTTCAGGCTAAATTCCTGTAGGAACCTCTTCATCCAAAGCATCTCTTTATATGCTTCTATGACCGCAATGTAATCGACCTCTGTCGTCGACAATGCTATGACCTTCTGTAGCTTACTCGGCCAAGAGACTGCTCCCCCTGTAAACGTGAACATGAACCCCGATGTAAACTTCATGGAGTCTATGTCACATGTCATATCTGCATCTATGTAGCCCTCTAACACAGGTTTTCCGTCACCATAGCATAAGTTCAACCTGGATGAGCCTCTTAGATACTGTAGTATCCATTTCATTGCTACCCAATGTTCTTTGCTAGGATTGACAAGATACCGACTGACAACACCAACCGCATCTGCTATGTCTGGGCGCGTATACACCATAGCATACATCAAACTTCCTACTGCTGACACACAGGGTATCTTCTGCATCTCATCCACATCTGCCTTCGTCTTGAGACACTACCTGTCGCTTAATCTGAAGTGACCATCTAGTGGAGTACTGACCGGATTCGCTGCATCCATATTGAACTACTATAGGACTTTCTCAATATACTGCTCTTCTAACAACTAAAGCTTCTTGCTGCTTCTGTCACTGATTATCTTCATTCCTAGGATCTGTTTAATGGGCCCAAGTCTTTCATCACGAATGACTTGCCCAACTCCTGTTTCAGTCTATCAACCTTCTTAATGTCTTTTCTCATAATGAGCATGTCATCAACGTATAATAGCAGAACTAAGAAATCACCATCTGAGAACTTGCCCATGAACACACAGTGGTCCAACTCCGTTCTGTCATATCTATTCTTTAACATGAACGAATCGAACTTCTTATACCATTGTCATGGAGCTTGTTTCAGCCTATACAAGATCTTCCTCAACTTACACACCATATGCTCTTTGCCTTTGACTTCGAACCCCTCTGGTTGATGCATGTAGATCTCTTCTTCCATGTCACCATAGAGAAAGGCAGTTTTAACATCTAACTGCTCTATCTCCAGATCCATGCTAGCCACCAACCCAAGCAACACCCGTATGGATGTCATCTTCACCACTGGTGAGAATATCTCCTCGAAGTTTATACATTTCCTCTGACCGAACCCTTTCACTATAAGTCTAGCCTTGAACCTCGTTTATGAATTCTTCTGCTTAATCTTCTTTCTAAATACCCACTTGTTACTTATAGTTTTCTTGCCCTTAGGCGATTTTACCATATCATAGGTGTGATTCTTATGCAAGGATTCTATCTCCTCTTGCATAGCTTTCAACCACTCCCCCTTATGCTCGTCAGCTAAGGCCTCGGAATAATCTTCTGGCTCTCCTCCATCAGTGAGCATAATGTACTCATGCGGCGAGTACCTCTTGGATGGTTGTTTGTCCCTAGATGACCTCCTCACCTGTGGCTCAATAGGTGGATCAGGTGGGGACTGCTCCCCCGGTTCATCTTCTATAGGAACTCCCTCGTCCTCTAAACCTTGTTTTACTCCCCCATCATCAAGCACCACGGGAGGAATAACTGGATCCATGTCCTCTAGCTCACTTGAACTAGGCTGGTTCTTCTCTGGCTTACAAATGTCTTCTATACATTGATCTTCAAAGAATATCATATCTCTGCTCCTGACGAGGTTCTTCTCAGTCGGATCCCACAATCTGTAACCGAACTTTTCATCACCGTACCCTAAGAACACACACTGCCTGATCTTCATATTGAGCTTGGACCTCTCATCCTTTGGTACATGAACGGATGCCCTGCATTCAAACACCCTGAGATGACTGTACGATAGATCATGTCCATTCCACACCTTCTCAGGTACTTTTCCATTCAACGGGGCTAATGGAGACCTATTTATCAAATACGCTGCCGTGTGCATTGTCTCTCCCCAGAACGTCTTGGGCAACTTCGCATGGGTAACATACATCTGATTCTCTCAACAATGGTGCAATTCATTCGCTCAGCCACACCATTATACTGGGGGGTCTTGGGAACCATCTGTTCATGCCGTATATCCAGGGACTTACAATACTCATGAAAGTCATCGATGTATTGACAACCATTGTCAGTACGGATGCACTTCAATGATGTACCTGTCTCTGTCTCGACCATAGCATGAAACAATTTAAACACACTAAAGACCTCGTCCTTGGATTTCAAAGCATAAACCCAAACCCTCTTAGATGCATCATCTATAAAAGTGACAAACCACCTACGGTTTTTGTCCTCATAGGACCACAAACATCAGAATAAACTAAATCTAATACATGCACTTTATTAACATGAGAAGCAGATTTAATAAATGAAACTCTATGTTGTTTCCCTGATAAACAATCAATACAGGTTTTAAGAGGTATACCTGTCATGTCTAGAAGGAGCTGCTTCCTCGCTAGTAGCTGAAGCCATTTTTCGCTCATGTATCCTAGACGCCTGTGCCACATGTCAATAACCGAATTTTCCGCTGCGTTCAACCCACCCTTGCACATACTGACACTTGCCTTGTAAAGGGTGTAATACTTCTTTCCTCTGGCTGCGATCAACGAACCCTTGATGAGCTTCCAGTGCCCACCAATAAATCGGTTTTCATAATCATCATCATCCAGCCTTCCCGTCGACATCAAGTTGAGGCGAAGGTCTGGGATACGCCTCACATCCCTTAGAACCAATGCGCAGCCCACATCGGTCTTCACATAAATATCATCGACCCCTACAATATTCGATACGCCTGAATTCTCATCTTCATAGTCTCATAGTCACCTGACTTGTAGCTTGTGAATAAGTCCCTGCGGGGAGTCGCATGAAACGAGGCTCCCGAGTCTATCACCCAGTCGGTGTCCTAACTCGTAGCCGTGAGACAAACATCATGATCTGCTGAAAGAATAACTACAACGTCGCCATTTGAAACGACCGTAGTGGAATCTAATTCATCTTCCTTCTCCTTTCCTTTTCCTTTTTTGTCATTCTTCTTCTTATGGCATTCATGCTTGTAGTGGCCCTTCTTGCCATAATTTTAGCATTCAACATCCTTCCTGGTACTCGACTGCTTCTTGATTTATCTCAGGCCTCCCCGCCCTTTCTGTTCTTTCATCTCCCCCGTTCTTGTCTCACAAGGGCCTCTTATTGAGTAAACCCCTGAGACTTCCTCCTTGTCTCCTCACTGAAGAGACAGCTAGTTACCTGTTCCATGAACACCTTTCTGTCTGGCGCGAGTTACTTAGAGACACCAATGTCTCCCAACCATCAGGCAATGAGCTAAGCAATAGTAAAGCTTGTAATTCATGGTCTAGGACCATCTTCATAGCAGAGAGTTGGTTCAATATATTGCTGACTTCATTCACGTCTTATCAGAAAAATTTTATTACCAGTTGTCTTCCTCTCATACAGCTCTTACAGTTTCAGCCATAGGCTAGCGGCTGAGGTCTCCATAGACACATGATGGAATATGGAATCATCTAGCCATTGTCTAATAACCCCACCGTCTTCCGATCCAACTTCTTTCAATCATCATTTGACATATCATTTGATTTTGCTGATATGCCTTGAATTGGAGAATATAAGTCCTCATAATAAAGCAAGTCCTCTATCTTAGCCTTCCATATGATCCAGTTAGAACCATTGAAACTGATCATCCTTGATGAGCCACCTTCCATAATTCAAACCAATCCCACTCCGTTCAATAAACCAATAGCTTTGATACCACTTTGTTGGGGGCCGTTGCACAAAACCTTAGGATCTAGCCTCCCAAATATACCAGAATTATGGGATAATAAAGCAATGAATTAAATTAAAGCACAAACCACACGACACAAGAGATTTTTACGTAGAAAACCCTCAAAGAGGTAAAAACCACTGGACCTAGTCCAGAGCAACAATCCACTATGAAGTAAAACGTTACAATCGATCACAAGCACACCTCGCTTGGATCAAACCTTCTTCACTCACGCAGGAGTGGATGAATAATAAGAGAATAAAAGAAAAACAGAGAGATCTCACAGATCACGAGGACGTAGAAGCGCTGAGATGTAAACTGCGAATTCTCCCTTCCACAAGCTTCCTCTCTCTCCATTTTTCTCTCTCTCTCTCACCTTGGTCGTGAAAAACCCTTAGAATACTCTTCTCAATGCCCTAGAAAAGCCCTAGGGACCCCTATTTATAGTTTAGGCAACTTTCCTTTCGCACCTCTGTGAAACTGCCTCCAATTTACGCAGTCCGCACAAAATCCGCGCAAATCTGCGTAACCCTCGACTAGTCGAGCCAGAGCCTCGACTAGTCGACAATTGTTCACTCGACTGGTCGAGGACAGAAAACTGAGCTCGCTAGACTTTGAGTTATCTTTCCTCTGAACTGAAGAGGAAAACTCTCATCAAAATAAATGAGAGAAAATTGCACCAACCCGACTACAGATCACAAGAGACATAAAATTTAGGTAGTTTATCATAATGGAGTGCATATATATATATATATATATATATATATATATATATAATATATATATATATCTATATATATTATATATATATATATATATATATATACACACACACAAATTGACAAGTGATGAATCTACTGAGTGAGAGAGAGAGAGAGAGAGAGAGAGAGAGAGAGAGATGGGTTGTCATTTCTTCTCAACAGCAAAACTATGTAAATTATTAAGAAGGATACATTCATTTTTATTGAATTTTCTTTCTTTTTGAAATTTGATTAGATTGTAATTAATTGTATATCCATATGGAGGACAGCAATAGCGTGGCTAGGATTTTTCTGTCCATTTGAGTTTTGAGCTTTACTACATCTAGGAATGGGGTCTATGATTTTAAACGGTCTGATTCATTTATATTTATGAAAAATGTATAACGTGGATTAGTTGCCTCAGTTTAGTAAAATGTAGAAAGCGTAGGTACACCACATTGTATAGCTCATAGAAGGAATAAAAGCTAGTTGTCGAGATCTACAATCCAACTAAACAAGTGATTTGTTTAAGAAATACTCGCGAGTGTAGGATATCAAATCTAAGCCTCCCCATGCATTACATGACTGCTAGATCGCTGATGTTCATCAGCGGTTCCTATGGTACACTTTCCACCCGCCTGATAACTTCTGGCCATAGAACATAAAAGGTGGGGCCCACCTGATGGACACGTGTCGGGAGAATAGCTATGACACGGCTGTCTTGAGATTTTGGAACTAGTAAATTAGTTGGTATTGCAGGAATTTTCTTGGGATCGTTGGATCTGCGTTATTATCGAATGAATGCATTAACGATGGTGGCATCGTGATGGAGCGGATTAGGTGTTACATCGTAGGGCCCACCTTAATGTATATGTTGTATATCCAAAGCGTCTATCCGTTTTTCCACATCATTTTACTTCATGGTCCGAAAATTGACGCAGATCTAAATGTCGAGTGGACCACACAGTAGAGATTGAAGGTCCACCAACTTCGTGGGGACTACAAAAGTTTTGGACCAAGCTAATATTTTTATTTTCTCTTCATCCATGTCTGTGTGACCTTATCAACAGGTTGGATGACAAATAAAAATTATAATAGGCCCTAGGAAGTTTTTAATGGTGGGTGTTCAATGCCTACTGTTTCTTGTGGTGTGGTCCAATTGAAATTTGGATCTATTTTATGTTTTTTAAACCATATCATAAAATGAGCAGGAAAAACTGTTGGACGGTATAGATATACAACACATGCATCAAGGTGAGCCTCATGATCAGGAAAACACCTGCTAGGGTGTTACTTACCCGGGTAACACTAATATGCTCCCCGTAATTGCATGGTACACGTGAGGTTGGGCCCCACAGATTGTTCTTCTGGGATTGCGTGTAGGAATTAAGTATTCGGTTTGGACTAGATTGGGTGAAATCTGGAGTAGCAGCATTTCATCTAGTGGGTCTAAGGGATGGGCCTCATTTAAGCGGAGCAGGCAGGGCTGAGCCAAGTATTTTCCAATCTGGGCCGTTGAAATGAAGACCCGGAAGCCGTTGGGCCTTTGGGTAAACTGTGATGCCTGGCAATACGAGCCCGATTATTGGGCTGGGGCATGCTCATGTTAGACCGCATGGTATGAATGTTGAGTTATTAAGGGCTGTTTGGAACATAACATTTAGGTGGTATGAAATTGCATTTGCTCCCTACAAATTCCATCCCACCTCTAGACACCGCGTAAGGATGGGATTAATTCAAGTAACATATCATCCAATCCCAACACTAGATACCTTAAGCCCCACATTGTTGCATGTGTTTTATCATCCATATGCATCCTTTTATATGTGACATTAGTTGCATATGTGTATAAGTGACCAAGCATCAAGTTGTGAAATCTGTTCCATTAATTACAATTCTATGGTCCACCAAATGCAGGTTTCACTTAATACAATATATTTTTCCAAAAGAAATTTTAATCACAAATGAGAGATACCATGATTTCCAGACATATAATGATTGTACAATAATGGTGTTAATTCCATATCATTTGATCCTCCTTCCAATGAAGCCATTTTTATCTGAATTTTCCTTCTAATTAAAAAAAAAAAAAAAAAAAAAAATCCTATTTGAAATTATAAAAAACATAAGAAACGAAATATTGTTTATTGAAAAGCCTTTATTGTATTATTTATATATAGAAAAGAAAACATTATTTTCCTAATTTGTTTTTCAACAATATTAACTAGAATTTTAGAATTTATTTCCAAATTTGTTTTTTTTTTTTGGCAGAGCTACAAAATCCTATAAAATAATTCTAAATAGTCACGAGCATGTGCCCAAAAAAAAAAAAAAAACATGCCAAAAAAGCACCTGCCATGTATGTGATCATGTTTGAAGACGGATAGTGGCACATGTGGGAGCTTGAAGCGAACTAGTGCCACACCTGGTACATATGAGGTGATTGAAGCTATGCACTGACACTCGGTATAAGACATGCATTGATTTAGATGGCAGCACCTGTGCACAGTGGCACCCCTAGCACACGGGGGATATTTCGAGTGATTGAAGATGTACAATGGTACACGTGGCACATTAGTACATGTGAGGCGCAAGATAAGAAAGATGGTAGCACATTAACATATTTGGGACACTACACATGTAGGGCATAAGAGAAGATGGATGGTGGCGCATCTCATAATGCTGTGTGTGAGGCATAACCGAAGAAAAACAATGACTCATTTAATACATTGACACATGTGAGGCTATTAAAAGTATAGGGTGGCACTAGGAAACCTAATTTCCTTCTATCTTGGGAAAATACTCTGGGTAAAAGTGAAAAAATAAATTTGTTTGTTTCCAATAAAGATAGGTGGTGAGGTATAATGTTTCCTACAAATTCTCACAAAGAAAAGGTTAATAAACACTAGATATTGAATTTCAGGAGAGACAATTTTCCTTTACTTTCTATGAATCCAAATAGGCCTTAGTTATCATATTTACCAAATTATGAAAACTTGCTAACGGGACAAACAAGACCTATTTACCTTGGCTTTGAGAATGGAGGGTGAAACCTAAAGAACCATGATAAAAAGAAATTAAGATCTAATCCATCTATCAAGTTAGTTAGATCTTATTCATGTTTTCTAAAAATGAAAGTATGGTTCAATGAGCATATATGATCGTATTGGAAACAAGTGGATGGGTCTAGTTCTATGGCTCAGTGGTAGACAAACGTTGTTTCAACATTGAATTATGGGAGCGAGTGACCATGTGGTGTAGGTGTGAGTGTGGGTGTGGGTGTCACCAATTCAATCAAACTGGGCCACACGTGTGAATGAGTGCCTAGATTAGGTTTCATGTGTGGGTAAAGTGCGCAGACGTGTTAAAGTCTACTCGACTCAAATTTTGACTAAACCGCTAGTGTCCCCTCGAGTTGAGCTAAACAGGTTGGAGACTGGGATCAAAGATCCAGGGTCCTCTCAACCATCAATATTTACACTTCCGTTTAGGCAATTTGTAAAAGGGTAAGGGTTAGCCCTTCCGAATGAGTTCTTTTTGCCTTGCGACAATAGACATGAGTCTACAGATTTAAGGACTTGTTCTTTCAGCATGATTTTCTACCGAAGTTCAACAATAAAATAAAGAAAGATGATATAGCCGAAAGTATTCTTCTATTAATGATTTTTATAGTAATAACACTCACAATCAGCTTGAGAGACTGAAAGTACTATGTTGATAAACCCTAAGTATTATCAAATTTTTATGTGCCAAACTAATTCAAGTTTATATCTTGATTTGTATCAAGCTTGTGCATCTATTCACATTGAATCTTCGACATTCGTTCTATTCGTGCTGAATGAATTTATCTTATCTACAACGAACTCACCAAGATCTTCAAACTAGAAGAAAGTGAAGACCTTCATATATTTGAGTGAAGACTTAGTTTTCAAGAACATTGCGGTTCAAGATCTGGAACTAGAAAAGTCCAAAAACTCAAGAACTAGTTGAATATTATGTTTGATATGTCGAGTTCAAACTTTGAAGATTGCAAGAATTAAAGCCAATGAAGTGATCGATATATTAAGTGTTCATATGTTCTATCTCACAAGTAAGGTATGATTGACCTAGATAGACCTTAGATCATGATTAGATCATTTCATACTTTCGGTCGGTCATTTTGATCATTTTATAAGTGTAAAATTCTGTTCTTTCAACTAGCCCTAACACTGGCTCGACCAATCCTATAAATTCTTTGACCAATCCATGATTTGTTATGAATTTTTAGAATTTTTCTATTGGTTTACGACCAGTCCTGGAAACTGTTTGATCAGTCGTGTGAATAGTGCTCGACTCATTTTCCAGTGTGTAATCTGGACTCACACGACCAGTCGTGTAGTGTCTACGACTACTCGAGCAGGCCACTCGACCAGTCGTGGGACCCACAAGGCCAGTCATGCAACTGAAACATCTTATCGCACCAGAATTTTTGAAAATCTATTTAGATAAGGCCAATCGTAGCTATCCAAAGGCCAGTCGTGCGAATCGATTTTTCACCTATAAATAGTACTCGAATTTCAGAGTTTTCCATTCAATTCTTATCACTCTGAGTTTATTTTGAGTACATTCTAGGCTATTTTGTACATATTTAAGATTCTTTAAAGTAGCTCTGGTAATTTGATTTTGATTCTCTATTCCATTCTTATATTGAAAAGGGATATCCGATTTACCCTTTCTTGAAGTCAAAATCAATACAAAGCCCTTATTGATTTAATTAAAAATCATTTAGACTTAGAACCTTATACACTTGTGAGACTGAACATTGAACATTTAGGTTGTCATCAAGTTGGTTCTACCGGGCTGCTTCAGAATCATCATACAGATAAGTTTTTACTTTTTCTATAATTCAATTCCTTTTTAGTTTGTGAGATTGTTTCAGAAAATCTCCATTTTTGGTTTATCTGAGGTGATACAGAAAACTCAGAGAGTGGGATTTTTGAATTGTGTAAGCCCACTTGAAAGACATAATTGTGAAGGTTTTAGGTGAGCCTTAAAAAACCTATTTTGGATTAGTGAACGCTAATATCCCGAGGGAGTGGATATTAGGAGTGGAATAGTCATGTGGCTGTTGTTTAACAGTTGGTGTACACATAAGCAAACCACTATAATTCTTTGTGTTTGGTGGATGCGTGGTTTATTTCTTTATCTTTTATGATTTAAGATTGTGGGATGTTTTTGTGGATGTGAATGTTGTAATCTTTACATTTCAGCATTGTGTGGTGAATGTTGTAATAGATTAGATTCTATATCTTTCATTTCCTCTTCATTTGAGTTTTTGATACTCGCTCACGTTTTAGTAAGGTTGTCCTGCCATAAACCATTGGTCTTTGGTGTCAGGTTGTCCTTAAAACCAAGTTTGTATCAACCTTTCAATACTTAATTTTTGAGGTTGTTATCTCATTTGGTTATTTGTAATTTATTTGACTATCTTATTGTTTATATTCCACTTATTAATTTTTATGTGGCATAGTCCTATTCACCCCCCCCCCCCCCTAAGACATATAGCTTGGCCTTTTCAAGTGGTATCAGAGCCTAATAGCTTGTTTATTTGGATTTAATTCCTGAGGTAACTGATCTGAGCTTTTAAGATGTCAAATTTTGAAAATCTTTCTATCACTAGGCCTCCACCTTTTGATGGCTCTAATTATGCTTATTGGAAAGCCAGAATGAAAATATTCTTGAGGTCTATTGATGAGAATGTGTGGCAAACCACAGTAACTAAATGGACTCCACCTACTATTAAAGTTCTAGGCCTTGATGGAACTAAAACTCTAAAAGCTGCTCCTTATAGCACTTGGACCACTCTTCAGAGAACTAAGAGTAGTGCCAATGTCAAGGCTTTAAATGCAATTACTTGCGCACTATCACCAGATGAATTCAAGAGAATTATATCTTGTGATACTGCGAAACAAGCCTGGGATATCTTAGAAATGACACACGAGGGTACGACTACTGTCAAGAAATCTAAACTACAGATCCTCACCACTAGGTTTGAGAAAATATGTATTGAAGAAAGTAAAACATTCATGGACTTCTATACTAAGTTGAATGACATAGTCAACTCTATGTGGGGTCTTGGAGATAGCATCCTAAAGCAAAGTCTATGCAAAGATACTACGCTCACTACCTGAAAGGTTCTGTAACGCCCTGAAAATCGAGGGTCGAGCATAAGCTCTACTCCCGAGTTCCAACGCATCACTTATGCAACATAGATAATGATGATTAAATGTTGTCCGTGTTAGTGCATTAAACATGAGTGGGATTATACCAAAACAGCATATCATATTCCAGAGACGGTTAAATTATGCGAGCGGAAGACTGTGATAGATATATAAAATATATAACTATTATAAGTCTCTAAAGTGTGAACATGTTACCAGGTTATATATATATATGTATATTCAAAAAATGAACAAACAGAATATACATGGGTGCTCCAAAAGTGCAAAATAACAAGTGTAATGGCGTCTAATCGACATTCCTGTAACCCCGTCGATCAGAACATGGTCTACATAGACCCGCCTGAAAACTGCATGTAGGAGAATGCCTCCTCGTCGTCCTCGAAGTCCGGCTCCGCCTCAGAAGTTGCGTCGTCATCCGCAATCAAGACAGAGTCTAGTTGGTGTTTAAAACACTGTCTCGTAACGTGGGAGTAAGTGATCAACTCAGTGGAACTATACAGCAAAGGTTAACATGTTATCAATTCAGTCAAGCAGTAATGATAAAGCAGTAAAATCAAACATCCCTGAATATTCTTATTAATGCAAGAATGATATGAATAATGATGCATGCCCTCGCCTACACTTCCTCGTGTGACACCATCTTACGGTCGCAACATGTTTTTTTCCCTCTGTGCTCTTCAACCCGGGGCACATGCAGTGCGATGTTATGAGCGTGATTACCAAGTTTTTATTAGTCCTTTTTATACAGCAGGATTAGGAAACTAAGGTACCTCCCTTATATCAATACTCAATAATGATCCATCTAGGGTCGTCAATCCTAGTTAATCACATACAATAGGCAAGTTCAGGTCACTACCACCAACACCCTACCAACTGGCAGTCTATTTTCGAAGGCTCGTCGCCAACCCGACTGGGGACCACAGCCAGGCTGTGCCGGGGTAGGCCTATTTTGTACTCGAGGTCACTCCACCAACGCCCTACCAACTAGCAGTCTATTTTCGAAGGCTCGTCGCCAACCCGACTGGGGACCACAGCCAGGCTGCACTAATGGAGGCCGACGGCTCGAATACAGTATCCCATACAACCGTATTCGGTTCACGAGTTTGCGTTGCTCACTGGTCACTACGGGGAAGCTCGTTGCCCTAGCGTAGGCCGACAGCTCGACCACGGTGTCCCATACCACCATGTCCAGCTCATGAGTCTTAGCGGATCGAGGTACCAAGGTTAACGGGGTTTTCACTGGTGAGTTTAGTACCTTAGGTTTAAGCAGTAGCGTCCAAACATGGTGAACATACATTGGGTCAATCGGGTTACTTGACGAGCTCGACTAGCACGAGCACACATCGAGTTGATCGACATGAAATGCGTAAACACTCCGTGTGGCCTAACCACTGCCGACAACTCTAGTACGGCTCAGGTTCATCAAACACGTCCTACGTGGCGAATGAATCTCAGCCACGAACTCAAAGCCTGTTACCGATTGCCTGGACCATAGCATAGTCCCATACACATTCAACCTTAACCAAAAAGCATGTGGAGTAGTCAGAACAGAAGTAACCAAGTAGTCCAATCATATTATCAAGCATGTTATAAGATGCAACATAAACAAGAATCCATACACATGCCTTTCACAAGTAAAGCGAAGAAACTAAACAACTTGTATGGAGGAAATCATACTCATCCCTAAGGTAGTTGAGAATCCTATCTCAACACCCATATACAATACAATTCACTAAATACTTACTCATACAAACATTTTATCAAACACTTATACTACACCTATCAACCTACATGACATATGTCGATTTTTAACATGCACTTGGACAAATCCTTCCGACAAGGAGTTGTCACATACACAATCATCATGTACTTGCATCCCATAGCCACGATGGCACAAATCATGATTTCATATTCATTCAGTCATTTCAACAAACACTTAGACTACACCCTCCATCATACATATTATATATTAGTTATCATACATATAGGGCAAATCCTTTCGTCAAAGGGTTGTCGCCTATACGACAATCATATATCCACGACAATTAGTCATGGCGAGCACGAATGCAAATTCTATACTCATTTTAGTCATTTTCACTAACACTTAAGCTACACATATAATAACACCAACGTATGTTGATATAACATGTATTAGGGCTAATCCTTTCGCCCAGGAGTTATTATACATACATCTAGCATACATAGACGGCAGTTAATCATGACACACACCCTTTCAAATTTCATACGTATACGGTACTTTCTACAAATAAAAGAATACGCTAAACTCCACATAGTTCGTATATAACTGAAATGCAAAACAGACATCGCATTTTGCATGTGAAATAACATCCACGTTAAGAATAAATCATTAACCGATATTGAAAGCCTTGAAAATCATAACCTATACATCTATAGTCCGCACCTTATGCCGGTAAACGCGTAATGGATTCGTTTTAAACACGTAGTCTTTGTCACAGGCAGGATGGCAACCTATAGCATGAACTAGGTTAGCTATTTCATCATTTTAACTATTTGAAACCCTAGAATAGATTAGGGGTTGAATTTCTTACCTAAGAATGGGATCGGTAGCGCCGGTAGAGCTGTACGGAAGTGGTGGTAAGGCACGTGGAGTGATGGGATTGAATCCCAGGGATGAACTCCAACTCTCCCTCTCTCTTTTCCTCTCTTTTCTCTCTTCTCTCTCCTAGGGTTTCTTAAATTCGTATGGGATGAGAGAGTGAGGGTTTCAAGCCCTTATATAGGCCTAAAACTGATGGGAATGACCCCAGGGTTAAGGTACACTTAAGTTATGTCCAAAGAGCGTTTGTTTCAACTCAACGGATCACTTTCGGAGCCCCCCTTGAGCCTAAGGTCGGACTTAAGCTCCCCGACCATGGATTTAGGTCGAGTTAAGTTTTCAGTCCGATCGAATTTACAGATCGACCGCAGTGGACCAGTTTCCGTTCAACGGTCACCAAAACTCGATCAGGGCCACA
Source organism: Magnolia officinalis (assembly GCA_021015155.1). NCBI lineage: Eukaryota > Viridiplantae > Streptophyta > Magnoliopsida > Magnoliales > Magnoliaceae > Magnolia > Magnolia officinalis. Next base: position 23,924,166 of record JAJHSJ010000015.1, read on the forward strand.
AGTACACTGTCATGTATAGGAAATTTCTCCTGATCCGAGGGTGTATTTGGGTCAGATTCTGACGGTCTAAATCCTTATATTCAGCCCGCAAGTGACAAGTCTCAGATTACTTAAATTTAGATTTTTTATTTCTAAAATATTCACGTTTCTCACACACACTCACTCCGGGCTCAAGCGAATAACTTCGGGACACTATCTGGACTTGATTTTCGAGGTGGTTGTCAAGTCCAGCAAGGCGGTCTTAATTATATAATTCGTAGTAATCAGACTTTCGACGTGCGGTCCAGGTCTGATACGGAGTTTCGGTGTGCTCTCGAGAGCAACTGGGTAATGAGATTGATCCTAGATTTCAGGGTAATGTAGTGTCAATGATTCTGCAATTTTTGGGTCTTGCAGTTCGTATTTTAAAGTGGTTCAAGTGAATTTCACAGCTAAGCTAGTTTAACACTTAGTTAATTTCGTCTAATTTCTAAATGATTTCGTCCTGAGTGATTTCTGCCTGAGGTGGTACTCGAGTCTGTGTACGAATTTTTCCGGGACGTTACAGGTTCAATTCAAAAGTCACGGCCATTCAGGAACTTCATGATACAGACCATATGCAAGTTGAAGAACTGGTTGGTTCTTTACAAACCTATGAGTTAAATTTTAAAGCTCCGAAAGGTAAATCTATCGCCCTTAAATCTTCTAAAAGTATTTCTCATGTAAATAATAATTCTAATTTAGAAACCTCTGAAGATGATATGGCCCTTTTAGCTAAAAAGTTTTACAAGATTTTCAAAAGTAAAAAGAGGGTTGATGTTCAAAAACCTGTTGAAACGAAAAGATCAAGATCTAAAAATTAAAAATATTTACAAGACAGTTAATGTTACAACTGCCATGAATATGGGCATCTAACAAACAAATGTCCTAAAAAGGACAAACCTAAAAAGAAAGGTATGTTGACTACATGGGATGAATCTTCCTGCTCTGAAGCCTCTTCTGAGTCAGAAGATTCTGAAATCGAGTCAGGTAATGATGTTAAAACCCTAATGACTCTAGCCAAGTTCACTTTCTCAAATAATGAAACAACTAGTGAAGAAAATCTAGAATGTAATCATGAGAATGAAGAAGATCTTCAGGATGCTTATGATGCCCTATACAAGGGAAGTTGTAAAATAGCTGTTAAATTAAAACTTCAGAAAGAAAAGTTTTTAAAATTGAAAGAGAATTTTGATAATCTAGTTTTGGAAAAATCACACCTTTCAGATTGCTTTGAAAAAACTAAATGTGACTAGATTTTAAAAGGTCCCAAGTTGAAAACTTAAAATCTGAAAATGAAAAACTAAAACTAGAAGTCTCTTCACTTTTGAGTTTGAAGGACACATGGAGGTATGCCCAAGGTGACCCCAAATTAGAAAAACTTCTATCTGGATCCAGAAAATGTGATGATCGATCTAAATTGGGCTACGATAAAAATACTCCTCCAAAATATAAGAATACTCCTCCTAAATTTGTTAAAGGAGAGTCTTTTAACTCAAAAGGAAAAAGTCTGAATCCAAATATTTCTAAAACGACTAAAACTTTTCAGTCCTTACATCATAAAAAGAACCATATCAATTATAACAATCAGAACCGTAATCCTTTAGCTGAGAAAATTGTAGACTTTCTTAAGGAGCTCTTAAAATCTAACTCAGTGGGTAGGACGTATAACAATTATAATCAGAAGAAGACCAACTATGTTCTTAAACCCAAAACTGTAATGAAATGGGTCCCTAAGGTTGCTTGTTTGGTACCTGGATAGTGGGTGCTCTAGACATATGACAGCTGACAAAAGTCTGTTCACCAGTCTTAAAGACATGACAATTGGTTCAGTCACATTCGGTGATGGTAGCAACTGCAGGATTGTTGGCCAAGGTACGGTTCAACTCCCTAACCTCCATCTATTTGAGAATGTTTTATATGTAGAAGGTTTAAAATATAATTTATTAAGCATTTCTCAAATTTGCGATAATAATCACAGTGTAAAGTTTTCAAACCAAAATTGTGAAATCTTAAATAAGAATGGTTCTATAATATTAACTGGTCACGGAACTTAAAACTGCTATATAGTTAGTGACTCAATCTCATCTAAGCTATCGTGTTATATGGTCCAAACTGATGAAACCGAACTATGGCATAAGCGCCTAGGACATGTACACTACGGCAACTTGTATAGATTGAGCAAAAGTGAGTTAGTAAGAGGTCTACCCAGAATAAAGAAAATGGATAAGATATGTGGTGAGTGCCAAATTGGTAAACAAACAAGGAGTGTTCAAAAAAAGATAAACTCCAATGCCACATCTAAACCACTCGAACTTCTCCACAGGGATCTTATTGGACCAACGAGAACGCAGAGTCGAGGTGGCAAGAAGTATATTCTGGTCATTGTAGATGACTTTACTAGGTATACTCGGGTAATCTTCTTAAAAGAGAATCTGAAACTCTCGATGAAGTAAAAAGTGTACTTAAACATATCCAAATTGAAAAAGAGTTACAGGTCACTAAGATCCGCAGTGATCATAGATTTGAGTTTGAAAATAGTAGTTTTGAGAAATTTTATAGTGACCAAGGAATATCACATGAATATTCTGCTCCCAAAATACCACAACAAAATGGGGTAGTAGAAAGAAAAAATAGGGTGCTTCAAGAAATGGCAAACGTAATGTTAAATAGTATGAAGCTTCCTAAAAATCTCTGGGCTGAAGCCGTAAATACTGCTTGTTATATAATTAACCGTGTTTGTATTAAAAAATTTAATAATAAAACGGCTTATGAGATGTGGTTTGATAAGAAGCCTTCTGTTAAATACTTTCGTGTTTTCGGTAGTAAATGCTATATCTTGCGTGACCGAGAACATCTGGGTAAATTTGACACTAAAAGTGATGAAGGGATATTTTTAATATATGCTCTGAATAATCGAGCATATCGGGTACTTAACAAGAAGACCGGTGTAATACAAGAATCTATTAATGTGGTCATTGATGATCATTTGAATACACCTCCCTCAAGTTCAAAAGATGATGAGGCTCTTCTAATTGATAAACCAGACTCTTCATCTAATCAAAATAACACTGAACTACGATCAAATAAAGATCATCCTACTGATCAAATCCTTGAAAATCCCCTCACCGGTGTACGCACTCGTAAACAATTAGAAAATATGTGTAACTACGTGTGCTTTACATCTCAGATGGAACCAGCTAACGTAAAAGAAGCCCTTACTGATGAAAACTGGATTGCAGCTATGCAAGAAGAGCTCAATCAGTTTGTAAGAAATGATGTTTGGTATTTACTTCCAAGACCAACTGATAAACATATTATCGGAACAAAATGGATTTTCAAGAATAAATCTGATGAACTTGGTAACATAATTAGAAACAAGGCTAGACTGGTTGTACAAGGGTACACTTAAATTAAAGGTATTGATTATGATGAAATATTTTTCCCAGTAGCTCATCTTGAATCAATCAGACTGTTTATATCTATTACATGCTTTAAAAAATTCAAAATATATCAAATGGATGTTAAGAGTGCATTTTTAAATGGTGATTTGCATGAAGAAGTATACGTTGAACAACCAAAGGGTTTTGAAGACCCTAAGCATGTTAATCATGTTTACCGCCTAAAAAAGACACTCTATAAATTGAAACAGGCTCCCGGGGCATGCTACGAGAAATTAATTAAATTCTTGTTAAGTCATGAATTCGTTATGGGGAGTGTAGATAAAACATTATTTATTAAGAAACATAAAGATCAAATTTTAATTGTGCAAATCTATGTTGATGACATTATCTATGGATCTACCTGTGCTAACATGACTGTTGAGTTTGTAGATCTTATGAAGTCCAAATTCAAAATGACATGGTTGGAGAACTAAATTATTTCCTAGGGTTGCAAGTCAAACAGCTTCCTAATGGATTCTTCATCTCTCAAACCAAATATGCTCTGAACTTAATTAAAAGGTTCGGATTTGAGAGTGGGAAAAATTTTGATACTCTAATGAGTACCACTCTGAAACTCTCTAAGGATTCAACAGGTAAGAGTGTGGATCCTAAGGTATATCACAGTATGATAGGAAGTTTACTTTATTTAACTGCTAGTCGACCGGATATTGCTTTTAGCGTTGAAATTTGTGCCAGATATCAATCGGACCCTAAACAGTCTCACTTGATTGTTGTTAAGCGAATTTTGCGATATGTAGCTAGTTCAACTAATCTTGGTCTTTGGTATCCACATGATACTAGTGTGCAATTAGCTGGTTACACGGATGCTGATTGGGCTGGTAACATTGATGATCGCAAATCAACCAGTGGTGATTATTTTTATGTCGGGAACTGTCTAGTTTCCTGGCTAAGTAAGAAATAAAGTTCTGTATCACTCTCTACTGCTGAGGCTGAATATATTACTGCAGGTAATGCATGCACTCAGTTAGTATGGATGAAGAGAATGTTAAGTGATTACGAAATTGCGCAAGAATCTATGATGCTATATTGTGATAACACAAGCGCAATTAATATTTCCAAAAATCCTATTCAGCATTCACGAACCAAACACATTAACATTAGGTATCATTATATTCGTGAATTGGTAGAAGAAAATATAATTTCATTAGATTATATTCAGATCGAGAATCAACTAGCTGATATATTCACAAAACCGCTGGACATAAATCGGTTTGCAAAATTGAAATTTGATCTAGGTATGTGCAATATGAACTGATGATTTGTGCTCATTTGTATTATGATGTTTGTATATATTATTTTACATTTTTTTTATTTAAATATATGCAAAATTGCACATTTTAAGTGTTACACGACCAGTCGAGTATACACTCGACCAGTCGTGGCACGACCGGTCGAGTATGTACATGACCAGTTGTGAAACTCGTGAATTGGGTTTTTTTTTGGAGAAAAGTGATTTTTCTTCATTTCTTTCTTCTTCTCCATCATGCCCGACCACGACCGGTCGAACCCATCTCCGATTACTCTCCGGTTAGTGCTTCATTTTTTATTTCCTTCTGAATTTAAGTTCTTTGATCATCCTTACTCATGATTTTGCTTCTTGTTTCAAGATTTATGGTGGTTTGAAAGTGTTTCTTCCTTAAAATTTGATTTGCTTGGAATCCTTTCATTCCTTTTTACAATCCTTTGTTTCCTTGTTTTCTTGTGACAATGGAAGGAAGAACTAGGAAGAAAACCACTCGTGGTCCTTTTTCTTCCCGTTCTGCACCCATTACCGTGCATCATCTTCGACCTCCCGAAGAGGATCCCGAGAGTATGCAGGATTTTCGTCTTAAAAATGTTATTATTGAGCGTGTTGTCCTTGTTGATCATATTGAGTGCTTCAACATTATCCCTCTCCTTCAAGCTGTAGGATGGGATAACATACTATCTTGGGGTGGTCCTGCATACCGATCCATTGCGCAGGGCATGTACGCTTGCATTACTGAGTTCTCTCAAGATGATTTGACATTTACTGTGGCAACTAGAGAAGGTCCAATTAAGGTAGACCGTCATTTGATTTCAGCAATCATGGATATACTTGTTGTCGATAACGGTGTACCCATATCTACTTTGTAAGATAGACATTCTGAAAATGCTAAACAATTGATTACGAGAGTTCTCTGTAATATGAATGTAGAATGGAACGGCTGTACTGCGCTCAGTTCCAAATATATGTTGCCCAGATACAAGGTCTTACATCAGATTTTTATTTTGAATGTCTATCCTCGCTCAGGTAACAAGACTGAGCTGACCTCTTTTATGCCCCGCATGATGTATTCTGTTGTAGCTGGCATCCATATATGTCTTCCTTCTCTTATCTGTCATCATATTATTTAGTTTCGACTCCATCCTGGTCATAGCGATATTCCTTTCGCTTATCTTATGACTGCCTTAGCTAATCATGCTTTGATAGTTATGCCTATTAGAGAAGGTTCTATTAATCTCCGTCCATTTAACAATTCTAATATCAACAAGATGAACCTGGACTTGGCACCTGGTCAAGTTGATGGGAATGCTGGAGGAGATAAAGAAGCTGACGCTTTACCTCAAGAAGACGTTAATATGGATGATTTATTTGATGAACTTGAATCAGATTCTGAGGCTAACCCTGATTATCAGCCTTCTGATTTCGATGAGAGGTTGCATACTCTTGAGAAACAGGTGGCTCAGATTCGTGTAACCTAAGATTCTCAATTTGCTTATATGCACAAATATATGAGGCGCATTAATAAGAGTTTACATCAAATTGATCCATCTATTACTGCTACCTCTTCAGGATCTGACTAGTTTCTTTTTTATTTGATGGTATCTGTAATAACTCTATTCTCACTCTTTTCCCTGTGACTGCTTGGATAATGTTGTTTAACTTCTTATCTATTCAGTTCAGACACTTTGTTTTATTTGATTTGAATGAGAAGTTATTAATTCTACTTGCTCTCTTATTCTCTTCATTTATCCTTATTCGCTTCCTTTGTCATGTTGTGACAAAAAGGGAGAGATATTGTAATATTGAATGAGGATATAATATGATGAAATGTGGCTAATTTTTATTTTTATTTTGCAGAGAGTAGTGGATTAAGGGGGAGAGTTGATTATTGTGCATGATATCATAATATGTTTGTCCAATGTGTTGTTTGAATATCTATTGCATATATCTATTGTATATTGTAATTTTGGTTTTGTCACAAATTTGACAAAGGGGGAGATTAAAAGTGTTATGTTGATAAACCCTAAGTATTGTCAAATTTTGGTGTGCCAAACCAATTCAAGTTTATATCTTAATTTATATCAAGCTTGTACATCTGTTCACATTGAATCTTCAACGTTTATTCTGTTCATGCTGAATGAATCTATTTTATCTACGACGAACTCACCGACATCTTCAAACTGGAAGAAAGTGAAGGCTTTCATATATTTGACTGAAGACTTAGTTTTCAAGAACATTGCGGTTCAAGATCTAGAACCAGAAAAGTCCAAGAACTCAAGACCTTGTTGAATATTATGTTTGGTATGTCGAGTTCAAACTTTGAAAATCGCAAGAATTAAAGCTACTGAAGTGATCGATATATTAAGTGTTCATATGTTCTATCTCACAAGTAAGGTATGATTGACCTAGATTGACCTTTTAGATCATGATTAGATCATTTCATACTTTCGGTCGGTCATTTTGGTAATTTTATAAGTGTAAAATTCGGTTCTTTCGACTAGCCCTAGCACTAGCTCGACCAGTCATAGAAATTCTTCGACCAGTCCAGGATTTATTATGAATTTTCAAAATTTTTCTGTTGCTCTATGACCAGTCCTGGAAACTGCTCGATCAATCGTGTGAATAGTGCTCGACCGGTTGTGCAGTACTTGACTCATTTTCCAGCGTGTAATATGGACTCACACGACCAGTCGTGTGGTGTCCACGACCAATCGAACGGGCCACATGACCAGTCGTGGGACCCAGAAGGCCAATCATGCAACTGAAAAATCTTATCACGCTAGAATTTTTAAAAATCTGTTTGGATAAGGCTAGTCATAGCTATCCAAAGGTCAGTCGTGCGAATCGATTTTTGACCTATAAATAGTGCTCGAATTTTAGAGTTTTCCATTCAATTTTTATCATTCATAAGCAATCACTCTGAGTTTATTTTGAGTACATTCTAGGCTATTTTGTGCATATTTAAAATTCTTTAAAATAGCTCTTATAATTTGATTTTGATTCTCTATTCCATTCTTATATTGAAAAGGGATATCCGATTTACCCTTTCTTGAGATCAAAATCAATACAAAGTCTTTGCTGATATAATTAAAAATTATTTAGACTTAGAACCTTATATACTTGTGAGACTGAACGTTAAACATCTACGTCGTCATCAAGTTGGTTCTACCGGGGTGCTTCAGAATCGTCATACAGATAAGTTTTTACTTTTTCTGTAATTCAATTCCTTTTTGGTTTGTGAGATTGTTCTAGAAAATCTTTATTTTTGGTTTATCTGAGGTGATCCAGAAAACTCAGAGCGTGGGGTTTTTGAATTGTGTAAGCCCACTTCAAAGACATAATTGTGAAGGTTTTAGGTGAACCTTGAAAAACCTATTTTGGATTAGTGAACGTTAATATTCCGAGGGAGTGATATTAGGAGTGGAATAGTTGTGTGACTGTTATTTAACAGTTGGTGTACACACAAGCGAACCACTATAATTCTTTGTGTTTGGTGGATGTGTGGTTTATTTCTTTATCTTTTATGATTTAAGATTGTGAAATGTATTTGTGGATGTGAATGTTGTAATCTTTACATTTCGGTATTGTGTGGTGAATGTTGTAATAGATTAGATTCTATTTCTTTCATTTCCTCTTCAATTTGAGTTTTTGATACTCACCCATGTTCTAGTAAGGTTGTCCTGCCATAACCATTGGTTTTTGGTGTCAGGTTGTCCTTAGAACCAAGTTTGTATCAACCTCTCAATACTTAATTTTTGAGGTTGTTATCTCCTTTAGTTATTTGTAATTTATTTGGCTATCTTATTATTTAATTCCGCTTATTAATTTTTATTTGGCACAGTCCTATTCACCCCCCCTCTAAGACATATAGCTCGGCATTTTCAGGGAGGACAGATCCGTTCGACGCCCAATTGAGACTGAGCTTCATAGCAAGGCGATCGTGATGTGCAGTTTGGTCGTCTGCTCGTTGGTTGATTAGAAACAGGCCTCGTGGTAAGATGATCGATGTAGGGTGGATGTTCGATAATATGTTCGTTGCTCGTCAAAACCGAGCTCCATTGTGAGACAGAAGGCGAGGCGGTCGCCTATTCATAGACTTGGTAGGAACCAAGCACGTAGCAAGACGGTCATGAATCGGTTATCCGTTTGTGGTCTACTATGGACCAAATTTCGTGACAAGATGGCTGGTGGAATCACCTAGCATATAATAAGAAAGCTCTGTAGCCTTCTATTCGAAACTGATCTTCCTTGCGATCTAGAAAGATGTCGTGGATGAAAAGGTGAAATGATAAAATAAGGACTAAAAATTAGGAGCCCCATATTGTGTGCAGCAATGTGGGGTAAAAATAAACTAATATAAAATAAAAAAGATAAATATTCATGGTAGATGGATAGATAAAGAGTTATTTGGTTTTATTGTCGTGATCGTTATGTCACTGGGCTTTGGCGTCCGTAGAGAATGCTTTTGGCATCACTGTAGCATTTAATGCTAGATAGATATTTCATTTGATAGGATTCGTGCATTTAATATAGATAGAGAGAGAAAGAAACAAAGAGACTTGCTCTAATGAGACTCTTACTTTCTATAGAGAATACTTTTTAATAAAACCTATAGTATATATTGGTCTCTCTCATATGCACGTCTTTAACTCCTCTTGAAGTTAATTTACACTATAGATGGCACAACTGTGTGGTGTAAATCTCCTTTTATAGGATTCATGCATTTAATGTGGAGAGAGAAAGAGGCTTGCTTTAATAAGACTCTTGCTTTTTATAGAGAATATTTTTTTATAGAAACTATAATATTTAATGGTCTCTCTCATGTACACATCTCTAACTCCTCTTGACGTTGATCTACACCACACATGGCACAACCGCCACATGGAGTCTTCTATATCGTTTAACCTGGGCATGCCAAATCGAATATACACAATGCTCTTAGTATGCGAGTAGGATTTTATCCATCATTTTATGCGTAATGCCAACACATGGCGGCATCTCATTAATCCACGTAAGTGTGCCAAAAACAGATATAAACAATGCCCCACGTCTCTTTGCATTCGGAGAATGTACTTAAAGGATGTGAAGAGACATTGACTAATAACTCTTTACTATTTTTCATTTTTCACTATTCATGGTTGGTACTATTCATGGCAACTATTCACCCTATAATATTCATCAATTGACACTATGTATCGGCCATTATTCATAGGGCACTATTCATCAACCACTATTTATTGACCAACACTATTCATTGACCACTATTCACCTGGGCATCACTATTCATCAACTACTATTCATGGAAGACACTATTCATCCAGTTAGTATCACTATTTATCCAACTAATACCATTATTCATCCAACCGATTTCACTATTCATCCAGCCGGTGACATTACTTGTCCAACTGACTCCACTATTCATCCAACCGATGACACTATTCATCTGGCCAACAACTCTATTCATTGGCTACTTTTTTGAGTTGGTCAGCGCCGACCCAATACACCCCCCCCCCCCCCCCCCCCGCATATGAGTTATTGGGAGAGGGGGGGGCGATATTGGTTAAATTGGTCGTATGGCCGGCCAACGGTTATCATTTCTCAATCGATTTGACAAACGACAATATGATTTTATCAGTCAACTCTTGATTAAGGCTTCGTTATTCTTTATATGTTTGTCTTAATTAGAATGAGCGTATTTCAGGTTGACTATCAAGAAGTAGTATTCTCTCTATAAGACAACATAGAAGATTCGCAAACCTACCCATGTACTCGGTTTGCATTCTCCACTATTATTAAAGAGCGATCATGTTTTTCATGTGATCAATAATGCTTTCCAGCGAATGGCTGTTGGAGAAGGATCTAGACTCATGAAAAGCAGGTGTTGGGGAGTGATTAGCTTCTAAGGGCATATTCTTCCACAAAAGCCTTGATCTTGTGGCTTTTTCTTCCGTTTAGATCTTTACAACATATTGGTAAACTTTTGAACTTCTGGTTGAACATGCATCTACTAGGCATGCCAGAATTAGTATTGACATGGCTGGTACACAATGAATATTTATGGCAGCGTAATAAGTTTTAGCTCCATCGGGTGTGCCAGAAATAATGTTGTCATCAATTCAATCAAATTGGGCCACATGTGTGAATGAGGGTTTAAATTGGGTTTTTGTGTGTGTTAGGTAAAGTGCACGAGCATGCCCCTCGTTTCATTAAGTTAAGCAGATTGGAGGTTGAGATCAAAGATCCAGGGTCCTCTCAACCACCAATATTCATACTTCCATTCAGGTAATTTGTGAAGTGGTAGGGGTAAGCCCTTACGAATGAGTTCTTTTTGCCTTGTGACAATAGACATGAGTCTAAGGACTTAAGAACTTGTTCTTTCAGCGTGATTTACTACCAAAGTTCAACAGTAAAATGGAGAAAGAATATATATGCCAAAAGTATTCTTCTATTAATAATTTTTACAATAATGCTATTCACGATTGGCTTGAAGGACGACAAACCATTTGTTGCCCAATCGGGACTGAACTTCCCAGCATGACGGTCGTGATGTGTGGGATGGCCATCTGCTTGTTGCTCGATTGGAAACCGGGCCTTATGACGAGACGATCAATAGAAGGTGGATCTTCAACAATCGATTTGTTGTTCGGTCAGAATTGCGAGATAGTCGATGAGGTGAAAGCATGTTCTTGAACTTGATAAGAACCAAGTACATGGCAAGACGATCGTGAATCAACTATCCATTCATCGTCTAGTGTGGACCAAACTTTGTGACAAGATAGTCGACGGAATCACCTAGCATGTAACAAAAAATCATACAACCTTCCATTTGAAACTGAGAGATCTTCCTTACAATCCAGGAAAATGTTGTGGATAAAGGATGGAAAGATAAACTAAGGACTAAAAACTGGGAGTCTCATGTTGTGAGCAGTGATGAGGCTAAAAATAAATAAACATAAAATATAAATATAAAAATGCTCATAGTGAATGGATAGATAAATAGTTGTTTGGTTGTATTCGCGTGAGGTCTAGAATTCTTGGTCAATAGTTGCTTTTATAGGCTTCTAGGAGGCGGTGGCCTTGTGTAATCTTCAATATCGTGAAGGATTTAGACGTTCAGTTGTGCAAATTTTCTTGATTCTTTCACATCAATATATCCTATTACGTATAATCACATGTATAAGAGATATCTCGTGTGTATCAACTGAAGTTTTCATATTTCTGGACTCTGACATTAAAAAGTTGTTGTGATCTTTATGTTACTTAGCTTTATTATAAATAGAGAGTGCTTTTAGCATGACTTTGGTATTTAATGCTAGATAAAGATCTTTTTTTACGGAATTCTGACATTTAATGTGGAGAGGGAGAGAGAGAGAGAGAGAGAGACTTCTTTTAATAAGAATCTTACTTTTTACATAGAGTATTTTTTATATAACTTATAGCATTTAATGCTCTCTCATGTGCAAGTCTCTAACTCCTCTTGAAATTGATCCACACCACACATGACACAACTACCACCTAGTGTTTACTAGATTGTTTAATCTAGTGTATATAATGCTCTCAATATGCGAGTAAGATTTTGTCTATCATTTTGCGGGTAATGCCAACACATGGCAACATCTCATTGGTCCATGTAGATGTGCCAAAATTGGGTATATACAATGCCCCTATGTCTCTTTCTATTCAAAGAATGTATGTGGAGAATATGAAGAGACGTTAATTAATAGTTTTTTTCCATTTTTCTTTTTTCTTTTTTATTATTCATGGTCGATACTATTCATGGCCTTCACCTGATAGTATTCATTAACCGACACTATCCATTTGCCACTATTCATCTGGCATTATTCATCCACTAGCACTATTCATTAGCCATTATTCACGCGAGCACTATTCACCAATCACTATTTATCAACCACCATTCATGGCCGACACTATTCATTTGTATACTATTTATCCGACTGACGACACAATTCATTCACTAGTGTCACTATTCATCCAGCCGACAACACTTTTTATCCGACCGATTTCACTATTTATCAGGTCGATTGCACTATTTACCCAGCCTGTGCCACTATTCATCTGATCAATTTCATTATTCATCTAGCTGGAGGCACTATTCATCCAGCCGATTTCAGTATTCATCCCACCGATGAAACTATTCATCCGATCGGTGACACTATGCATCGGTGACTTTTTTTAGGTGCAAACAACTTGAGAGGTACCCCCCAAATTATTCGACACTTGTAAAGTAAAGTTGTGGTACAAGAGGCACGAGAGGTTGCCCCCAAGCTGGTCAGCGCCGATGCAATACTACCTCCCAGGATATGAGTTATGGGTTGGTCGTATTGGCCATATGGTCAGCCACTGGTTATCGTTAATCAATTGGTTTTGAGAAACGTTGATCTAATTTTATAGGTCAAGCCTTAATTAAGCCTTCATCATTATTCATATACTTGCCTTAACTGGAAGGAGTATATTTCAGGCCAATAGTCAAGAAGTAGTATTCTCTTTGCAAAACAACATAGAAATTCTGCAAACCTTCCGATGTAATCGGTTTGCATTCTCCACTACTCTAAGAGAGTGATCATATTTTCTAGGTGGCTAATAATACTTTCCATTGAATGGCTGTTGGAGAAGGATCTAGACCCATAGATTGTAAGTGGTATGTAGTTATTGGCTTCTAAGGGCATATTCTTTTACACAAGCATTCTTTGATCTTGTGGCTTTTTCATCTGTTTAAATCTTTAGATCTTATCGGGGAACTGTTGAACTTTTAGTTGAACACGCGTCCCACCAGACATAATAGAAATAGTGTTGGCACATCTGGTGCACAATGAATATTTATGACAACCTAATCAGTTTTAGTCCCACCGAGCATGCCAGAAATATTGGTATTACAAACTTAATCAAATCGAGCCACCCATATGAATAAGAGTCTAGATTAAGTTTTTGTGTATGGGTAAAGTGTGCAGGCGTGCCAGAGTCTACTCGACTCAAAGTTTGACTGAACCACTATTGTCCCCCTGCATTAAGCTAAACAAATTAGAGACAGGGATCAAAGATCTAAGGTCCTCTCAACTACTAATATTTGCACTTTCATTCACACAATTTTTGAAAGGGTAGGGGTTAGCCCTTCTGAATGAGCTCTTTTTGCCTTGTGACAATAGATGTGAGAGTCTATAGACTTAAGTACTTATTCTTTCAGAGAGATTTGCTACCGAAGTCAACAGTAAAATAGAGAAAGAATATATAATCTACAAGTATTCTTCTATTAATGATTTTTAAAATAATGGCACTCATGCTCGGCTTGAGGGATGACGATCCGTTCATTATCTAATCGGGACTGAGCTTTATAGAGGGATGGTCGTGATGTGCGAGATGGTTGTATGCTCGTTGCTCAATTAGAAATCAGGCCTCGTGGCGAGATGATTGGTGGATGGTGGATCTTTAATAATATATTCATTGCTCGGTTGAAATCAGGCTCCTTGACGAAACGATCGGCGAGGTGACAGCCTGTTCGTGGACTTGATAAAAATCAAGCACGTGATGAGACGGTCGTGAATTGACTATTTATTACCCATCTCATGTGGACCAAACTTCTTGGCGAGATGGCCAGCGGAATCACCTAGCACGTAGCAAGAAAGCCTCTTAACCTTCCATTTGAAACTGAGCAATCTTCCTTACGATCCAGTGAGATGTCGTGAATAAAGGGTGGAAAGATAAACTAAGTACTAGAAATTAAGAGCCTCATGCTATGAGCAACAATGGAGGCTAAAAACAAACTAACATAAAATAAAAACATAATTGTTCATGGTGGACGGATAGATAAAAAGTTGTTTGCTTCTATTGGCGTGAGGTCCGGAGCTCTTCATCGATGATTGCTTTTATAGGGTTCTGGAAGGTGGTGGCCTTACTTTGTCTTTAACATTGTGAAGGATCTGAACATTCGATTGTATAAATCTACTTAATTCTTTCACATCAACATATCTATTGCGTACGATCACGTGTACAAGAGATATATCTCATGTGCATCAGCTGAAATCTTCACGTCTTTGAACTCTCACATTGAAAAGTTATTGTGATCCTTACATGACTTGGCTTTAACATCCGTAGAGAGTGCTTTTAGCGTGACTCTAGCATTAATGCTAAATAGAGATCTCCTTTAATAGGACTCTAGCATTTAATGCTGAGAGAGAGAGAGAGAGAGAGAGAGAGAGAGAGACTTGCTTTAATGAGACTCTTGATTTTTACAATGTTTTTTTTTATTGAACTTATAGCATTTAACGCACTCTCATGTGCACATCTCTAACTCCTCTTGAAGTTTATCTACACACATATGGCACAGTTGACACGTGGCGTCTTCTGAATCATTTGATCCGGGCACATCATATCGGGTGTGCACAATAATCTCAGTACACAAGTAGAATTTTGTCCGTCATTTTGCATGTAATGTCGACACATGGTGGCATCTCATTGATCCACTTAGGTGTGACAAAAATGGGTATAAATAGGTGTGAGTGTGTGTGGTGTGGGTGTGTTGAAATTTTAAATAATAATTTTTTTTAAAAAAAAAAAGTAACAAAATCTTCATATAAGTTTTCTGGAATAGTACATTTGTGTTGCAAATTGTAGCCCACTTGACAGGTGTATCAACTTGATTCTTGGGCTAGGGCATCAATACAGGGGTACCATTCTAATGAATGGATTGGATCTTAGACCTATTCTTGCCATGCTGGCACGTGTGACATACATATGAGCTTTATTTAACATGTGCAAGCAATTAACAAAGTCAAATTAACTTTTAAAAGAGTTGTATCATTCCCAAGGGGCACTTAGAAATTGTATGCCTTATAATATATTAACTCAAACAAAGCCAACTAGACTAAGTAGCCCTTTATAACCAATTGACCATCTTAGGAATAGATTGGTTGAACAATTCTTGCCTCTAATTATTGGATATAATATTTGTTGGAATACAACCTTTGGATATTAGACATTTTTAATATCCATTAAATGTCAATCAATCGGATACAAATGATGGAATAAGCTTAATTTTGGGTTCATGATACATTTATATCAGGTATGTTGGATGATCACTTAGATTACTTGCATTCTACACATGCAATTTCTAAGTGATCTGCCATATTATCAAAGCTTTTTCTCAATTTAAAAGATATGACGTGGCTACCTACAACCATATTTTTCTGGGAGTTCATCATATTTGTTTGTTGTATCTTTCCAAGCTATCTTGGGTAAGTGGGTAAGTGATAACATAGTATTCCTTGCTTTTTCAAAAAAAAAAAAAAAAAAAAAAAAAAAAAAAAAAAAAAAACTTTTCTCAATTTAAAAGTTGAGTTGGGCTTTCTTAAGTTAGGCGGTGTTTGTTTTTTCTTTTAATGGTGGGTGTTCAATCCCATTGTTTCTCATAGTGTACCCAACGTGAGTCTTAGATCTACCTCATTTTGAGACTACGCCCTAACATGACCTGAAGAAATTGATATATGAGGTGGACGTCAGACGGACATTGTAGTAAGCCCATTGAGTTTTTTGCTAGAAGGGCTCGTCAATGGATGCAATTCATGCCCGACTCGAAGCATGTTTTTTTGAAAAATTAACAATTGTATAGAATTTTTTTAAGATTTTTTTTTTTTAATAGCAATTATGTAGATTTCTTATAAGCTCTAGAGTACAATGTAGATTTTTTAGGTTGTCGAAGCTACGCAGTGATCTTGAACATCAAAATAATGGGCCCCATCTAGGATGTTTTATGTCTTAAAAATATTTCACAATAAAATGTAAAGAAAAAAAAAAAGTGGGTTTTTTTGGTCATTTTCTCTTGTCTTTTTGTGCCTATCTTTTTTTTTTTGTGCAAAACATTAGTCCCATTGGATAAGAATGGGAAAAAAAAAAAAAGGTGTATATATTAGAGTCTTCTCCTTATCATTTTGTGAATGTGCTCCCTTATGCCCAAGCCCGTGTGTGTGAGAGATCCTAGCCTGGTGGCAAAGCTAGCCCAAAAGCCAATTAACCAAGTGTGTGTACGCCCGAATACTCACATAGGGAGGATCCGTCCCTTGGATGACTTAATCTGGACTTTTATAAGGGTCTTAAGAGGCTTGGTTTTGCTCCTTCTTCTTTTTTAACAATTTTTAAAAATATATAGATAATTCATTTTTAAATTTTAAATCATTTTCGAAACTATCTTGAATCGACCAAACATTTCTTAGTCGTTTCTTTTCTTTGATGAGGCCCATTGAATCTAGATTGTTTCCACTATGAGAAACGTCCTTAGTAATCCACAGCTGATCATTGCAACTAGGAATGGTCAGAAACATCCGATTGTTCGCGAATGTATTAAAAACGTCTCTTACAAACAACTACCTTCCCTAGCTCTATATAAAGGGGTCATGGCCTTTTTTTTTTTTTTCAAAACACAACTCATAGCAACTTTGGTCATACGAACTTGTGTTTTTCCTTGGGTGTTCTCTTCTTGGGTGTTGAGGTTTTCAATTATCTCTGAACGTCAAAAGAATCTATATGCTAGGTGTTGTATCTAAAGAATAACATGCCGAAAGCCTCCTACATCGGTCATAACATACCAAAGAGCGCGAAATGTCTCAAAAAAAGTAACTCTATCCATGCCTTGCCCTAGTAAAATAAAGAGAAAAAAAATATCGCAATCCGTCATCTTGAGTAGATGTGCAATTTATATTTTTCTACTTTCCCAATATTCAAGCTTATATTCACTATATTAACACCATGCATCAGACATCCGACTAATGGAAGACCTTATCAAACAACCGATCTTTGGCCTCCTTCCAGTTAATGCGGGACATTGCTGTATTTTTCTCCTCATCTATTTTTTGGATGCATATAGGAGGTTTTTGGATTTCTCCATCCAAGATTTTTTGTTGCAGGCTATCCAAAGGAGACCAAATTACATCAACCGTTTACATTAATGAACCATGGACCCCACTTGTACAAACTGAAAACAACAAACCATGTGTCTCCCACTTACACATCCGGTTCAATTTTTTCTCTTCCCTCCAAGTAGTGTTCTATTTTAAAAGGTATTTTTAAAATAAAAAGTGTTTCAAAATTCAAATTCCCCTTGTTTCCTTTTGAAAAATTGTTTTGTCTTTTAGTGTGGCTCTCTTGTCCCACCTCGAAAATGACCAAAGAAAAACTCAATTAGTGTATAAGAGGAGAGTTTTGTATGGAGCTTGAGCCCCTTCTCAAGGGGCATGTGAATTTGGTCCAATGGTGGGCTATGCCATTAGTCCAAACCTATGCCATTGACCAAACGCGCGCGCATGCCGGGCCAAGTCATGCCGAGTCTGGATTTGTGTCTATGTGCAAACTAAGAGTATACTCGCCTAACTTTCATTCACTCGAAAATCAAGTTTTCTTTCTGTTTTTTAAACTCTTGTCTCTGGATTTTCTACAATTGAGTTCGTTGTTGAGTTAACTCACTTCGGATTTAAATTTTGCGTGGTGGTTCAAGCCCGTGTACAATGAGTGCACCGTTGGGACCGGGTTATAGTCGTTGTATCCTTGAGGCCAACTGTTAAGATTCCTATTGCACTTGGGACGTGATCCAAGGAGGGCAAATTTAGTTTAATTTCAAACCAAGTGACTCGATCACATATAAGTCATGAAACCAAAATTCTATTTGAAATAGTAGACATTTTCATTCTATTATATGTTCAAAAAACAAACATTATTTTCTTTCTTTTAAGCCTTTAGTAACCAGTGCTCGACTGTTTCTCAAACTAGTTGAAAACTGTATTGCAATCATTACTCTATTATAATTAATGGCCACCATCACAGTCAATCCTACGATTGAACTGTCCAAAATCAAACCGTTTACTGGACAAAATTTCAAAAGGTGGAAATAAAAAACTAGTTTTACATTGGAACTCTAAAGGTCTTTTACATTATTTCGAATTCATTTATAATTGATCCAACCAATGAAAAAGAATTTAGAGATGCTAACAATTATAAACAGTGTATTCTAAATACATTGTCCAATGAATTACACGACATCTATGTTTCATATGAATCTACTAAGAATATTTGGACCACACTAGAATTTATATATATATATATGTGTGTGTGTGTGTGTGTGTGTGTGTGTGTGTGTGTCCTTGAAGATGCGGGATATAAGAAGAAACATGTTATCATGAATTTCATTCCTTATGAAATGACAGACAATAAACCTATCACGAACCAGATTCACGATTATTAGAAATCTGATACATAAATTGTTGGTCAATTGATAGAAAATGGACGAGGGAATGAAAATGAATGAGGTATTCCTATCGGGAGCACTGATTGAAAAGCTACCTCCTTCATGGATAGATAACAAAAACTGAATGAAACATTAAAAAAATGTCATTTTTTTTAGAAAATATAATCATACACATAAGAATATAGGAGGTTAACATAAACAAATACCAAATTAAAAATGCAAACAGGTCAGTATTAAAAGCTAACCTAGTGAAAACAAGTCAAACATAAAAGGACAAAAAGAAAGAATTATTAAAACTGTGAAAAGTCTAGACATCACTCTAAGGAGTGCAGATTCAAAAAAGAAAATGAACAATCAATTCAAGAAAATAGCCCTCTAACCATTGTAAGGAGTCTAGACATTATAAAAATGAATATAAGCTTAAGAAAAATAATATTAAATCTCAAGTCAATATCGCTAAAGCTAAAGAAAATCCAAACATGGTTTTTACTGTAGTATCCAAAGTGTTCATAGTGAGCAACATGAAATGGGTATTAGACACCAGGATAACTCAGCATGTATGTAAGGATCGAAACATGCTTACCTCATGTTAGAGGACAGTGGATGAAGAACAAGTATTCATGAAAAATGCTCGATCATCTCCGGTTGTTGAAAAATGAAATATTCTTCTAAAGCTCATATCAAGAAAAACTTTGTTGCATAAGAACGTGTTACATGTGACTGACATTTGTCACAATTTGATCTCTGCTTCAAGTAAAACTAATATTTAATTCTGATAAGCTTGTAATGACTAAGAATGAAATCTTCCTTAAAAATGGTTAATGTAGTGTTGGTTTATTTGTTGTAAATGTTACATATGATGATAATAAGATGTCATCCAATTCTGCTTATATTGTTGAATTTTTTTTATTATGACATAGTAGATTAGGCCAAATGAACATAGAATTCTTGAAAAGAATGAAATGAATATGATTGCTATCTCACATCTTAATCAATAACTTCGGAAAATGTGAAACTTGTATAGAATAAAAATTTGTTAGAAAATCCTTTAAACTTGTTAATAGAAATTTCGAGTTAGTAGAATTAATTCATAGTGACTTAAGTGATTTTAGAAATCAAGTGTCTAGAGGCGGCAAAAGGTACAATGTAACATTTATAGACGATTATTATAGATATACTAAAGTATATCTTCTAAGGAAAAAACATAAAACTTTAGAAGCTTTCATTAAGTATAAGGCCGAAGTTGAAAACCAACTTAGTAGGAACATTAAAAGACTTAGATCAGATAAAGGATGAGAGTATGAATCTTTCGAGTTTTTAGAAAATTCTGTGAAAAGAATGAAATAGTTCATGAAATTACTGCTCCTTATACACATGCACAAAATGAAATAGTTGAACACAAGAATATAACATTAAAATAAATGATGAACGTTATGTTGAATAGTTCTGATATACCTTCTCATAGGTGGGGAGAAGCCATACTATCTGCTTGTTTTATACAAACTAGGATACATCATAAGAAAACCTGTAAGACAACATATGAACTGTAAAAAAAAATTACACTGCTAGTTATAAATACTTTAAAGTGTGGGGTATCTATCCAAAGTAAGGTTACCTGAAATTAAGAAAATAAAACTAAGTCGTAAGACAACTTATTATATATTTATAAGATATGCAAAAATAATGCAGCAAATAAGTTCCTAGTTTTGAAATATAGGGATAACCTTTTAGATTTAAAGATGCAGAGTTTATAAAAAAAAAAAAAAAAATTCTTATAAAGTCTATATCTGTAGAAATAAAAGACATTAATGGATCAGATGTTACTTCAACTAGTAAAAGCATAAATGTGAATTATAAAATAGAACAAAAACCTATAAGAAGTATAAGAGCTTAAAAGAAGACCAACCCAGGATATGAGTTTTTCATTTTTTATTTTTATTTTTATTTTTAGAAGATGATCCTGCGACTTATTCAGAAGCCATTAACTCTCCTGATACATCTTTCTAAAGAGAAGTTATAAATAATGAATTAGAGTCAATCGTATCCAACAATACCTGGGAACTTGTAGACCTTCCTCTTAAAAATAAGTCTACAGAGTGTAAGTGGGTGTTTAAAAAGAAGCTTAGCCCAGATGAATCTATAGATAAGTTTAAAGTTAGATTGATGGTAAAAGATTTTTTTTTTTTTTTTAAAGAATATTATTACTTTGATACCTATTCACCTATAAGTAGAATTACAACAATTAGAGTATTAGTTGAAATAACATCCATATACAAGCTAGTAGTACATCAAATGAATATTAAAATAGCATTTCTAAATGGAGAATTAGAAGAAGAAATCTACATGGAATAACATAATGGTTATATAACTCTAAGAAAAGAAACTAAAGTGTGTAGGTTAATCAACTCCTTGTATGGTTTGAAACTAGCTCATATCCAATAGAATAAAAATTTTGACAAAGTTTTAGAGTCAAATGGATATATATATATATATATAGCAAATTCTTTGGTAATGATGGTGTTATATAATATGAGATGATAACATTACTTTATCTCAATCTCATTACGTTGAAAAAATAGTAAAAATATTTGATCACTTTGATTACTTACTAATTAATATACTCTATAACCATATTGTGTATCTCAAGAAGAATACTGGGAGTAGTATATCTCAGCTTAAGTATTCTCAAGTAATTAGTAGCCTAATATATCTGATGAATTGCATTAGACCTGATATTGCATTTGTAGTAGATAGGCTAAGTAGATATACACATAATCCTGGATATGATCATTGAAATACACTAAATAGAATATTGAAATATGAAAGGTACTGTTACATATGGTATTTGTTATACAGGTTATCCTCTTGTGTTAGAAGAATACAATGATGCCAATTGTATCACTAATTCATGTGAAACAAAATTTATAAGTGGATATGTTTTTACATTTGGTGGAGGTGCAGTATCTTGAAAGTCTACTAAAAAGGCTTGCATTGTTCAGTCTATTATAGAGTCTGATTTTGTCGACTTAGAAAAGGCACGATCAGAAGGTGAATGGCTTAGAAATCTGTTAACAAATATACCTTTGTGGCCAAAACTTGTGTCTGCTATATTTATTCACTGTGATTGTCAAGCAGCTATTGCGGGGGGAAGAGTAAGATATACAATGGTAAAAGTAGATACATTAGACTCCAACACAATATTGTAAGACGTGTTTAATAATAGAGTCATACCTATTGATTTTGTGAGATCAAAAAAGAATCTGGCAGATCATCTGATCAAATGATTATCTAAAGGATTAGTCATGGAAACGTCGAAGGGAATGGGATTGGGCTTAACTAAATGAGCTGCTAGTATCAACAACTCAATCTATGCAAGTGGAGATCTCATGCGATCTGTTCAATATGTAAATAACAAAACACTAGGAGACTGGGAAGCACTATAGAGAACATTTTTTTTTTTAGTTAGCTTGTTAGTACACACCCACTGTCAGTACACACTCCATTGTTAGCCACCCCCACTTGGGAATCGATACCAACACCTCAGTGTTGAAACGAGGTATCTTCACTCAGTCACTATAGAGAACATGCCCCTTCCTACGATGTAGGCAGTGCAAGCAGCAACGTGAGGGAAGACGAGTCTTTGAACTCTTAATGAATCCATAACCATATGTGGTGGTGTATCCAGTTGTTGTGTACACTTGATGAA
Organism: Magnolia officinalis; assembly: GCA_021015155.1. NCBI lineage: Eukaryota > Viridiplantae > Streptophyta > Magnoliopsida > Magnoliales > Magnoliaceae > Magnolia > Magnolia officinalis. The sequence goes on from JAJHSJ010000015.1 coordinate 23,946,848, forward strand.
ATTCACCCATATGAGTGTGAAAGTAGGGCATCTTCTTATGAGAATATATAAGTTGTTTCTTTAGAACACTCATGAAAATTCAAGTAAAGGTGTATGACTAAAAGGCACCAAACCACATAACCAATTGTAGCGGAAAAGTTGTGTGAGTGACATATATAGTTATTTACGCTTCAAGGGTCAGGTTAAAGACCGATAGTCACCTAATTCCTATAAACATGACTTACTCTAAATGTCAATTAAAGTCCAATAGAGATTGACACTATTACACAACTTTTTTTTTATCTTATACTGAGGTGTTTTGAATTTACAACATATAGGAAATTGTTGTATTTTAAAAGGTTTCCTTTTAAAAAATGGTTGTCTTTTAGTCTAGCTCTCTCGTCCCACATCGAAAATGACTAAAGAAAAATTCAAGAGTACAAGATGGGAGCTTTGCATGGGGCTTTAGCCCCCTTCTCAGGGGCATGTGGATTTGGTTTGATGGAGGGCTATGTCATTAACCTAAAACTATATTATTGACCACACATGTGCGCATACCGAGCCATGCTGGGGCGTGGTCATGGATGCTGCGCATGGTCAGGTCTGGGTTTATGTGCGGATTGAGAGTACACTCACCTAATGGTTGTACTAGTTGGGTTCAAACCCAACATATCTAAACCATTTAAAATAGTGATTTAAGCACCTAATCGTGGTCTATAAATAGACCAACTCTAATCCATTTTCATTCACCTGAAAATCAAGTTTTCTCTATCTTTCAAACTCTGTATTTGAATTTTCTTCAACTGAATTCACCGCTGAGTCAACTCAATTTGGATTTAAGTTCCGCACACTGGTTCGAGCTTGTGTACAACAAGTGCACCTTAGGACTCGGTTATAGTCGTTGTATTATGAAGGGCTTGAACACACATAAGCACGGCCAACCTAGTTTCTCCCACCAGTGTAGTTGGTTGTAGAAGTGGGGTAACGAGAGCCACTTTATTCAAGGTCCTACTTGTTGGAATATATATGCTGAAAACAATAGATAAAATTCAAAAAACAGAAAATAAAATATTAATTATAAAAAAATAAAGAAAAGATTACTTATATGTGATTGAGTCGAGACATGACTGAGTCACTAGGCTTAAACCAAATCTATCCTTCTTAAACCGCATCCCAAGTGCAACAGGAAACATCAGCAACTCTTCCGTGCTTTCTGACTCAAGGACTCGACTCAAATTGACTTGATATTTAATAATTTAATAATTAAGTTAAAAAGTGATTTAAGTAATTATAGAGAATTAAAGCTAATATAGTTAAAAAGAAGGTCAAATTACCTAAAATGTATAACAAAATGGCTGGCTGGTATTGACGTCTGCACTTGAATAAGCGAGTGACTCGATTCAAGGCTCACCAAGTTTGACAGTTGGTGAGTTGACTCGACAAGTTTTGCAGATTCAGAAGCCTAACTTAGCTTGAAATCCCGTTGAGTCAGATTTGACTAGGCCGAGGTCGAATTGAGTCAGTGTGTTTTAGAACCGGGAGTAAAGTGGACTAGCTTCACCTGGGCGTGAGAAAGCACGGAAGAGTTGCTGACCGACCTGCTTTTGAGGGGCTACGGACCACGCTAAGTGCAGTAGCAGTTCGGGCTTGGTACATAAATGGGTTGGGGGAAGTTGGGCTGGGTCAGGTTAACCCTGGCCCATTTACCAGTCAGTGGATGGGTTGGGTTCGGGCCAGTTGATTTAAATTGCTCGGCATACACATTTTGGTAAATAGGTCACAGGTCGGTTACAGACCGAAATTCTTAGCCTATTTAGTAAACAGACTGACCCCGACTTGCCCCATATCCAGCCCATTAGCACCCTAAGCAAATGTAGCCTTCGGGATTCGTTTTCTGAATATTTGGTGCGACATGGTAATAACAGCTTGGTGAAAAGAGAGGAGTCCATACTGAACTTTTAGGTGAGGCCCACCTATTGTAATTACCACTGTGACTTGCAAATGCCCTCCAACCCATCCGTTAGATGTCCTGGCCCATTTTATGCCCAGGTCCCGAAATCCATCATGATTCATAAGTTAGGTGGACCACACATAAGGGAGCAATAGGGGAATGTTGGCTAGGGTGAAGGCCATAGAAATTTCCAGATGGATTGTTATGGTCCAATGTTTTCTGTACGTGTGGCCCACCTGGATGAAGTTATAGACCCTAACTTAGGACATTCAGAAACAAAGACGGCCCACGAAAGTGAGTATACACGTTTTAGGCTACATTGATCACTGTGGTTACCGGTGGCAATGGGCTAGATATGCTAAGCCAGCCCAGAAACTAATAAAATCCCTATTTACCAGTTGAATGTTCCTAATCTATCCATGGGCCACACATGCATAGGGAAATAGACATTTTAAAGGAAAAAAAACAACGGTCTACAATCAAAATGCAAGGTGTTGCTTAATTGAGGATTGGAATAGCATGTTTGCAAGAAATGACACATACACAAGAAGCCAAATATTGATTGGGCCATGCAATCCATGCCCAAGCCCAGCCCATAGGCTAAGCTAGAAGGCTCAAGGCCAATCGAAAGCTGATCGGTCAATGCAGGGCACCAGACACACTCTTTGGATTCCACATTCACATCATGGATGGGTCCCAAACAGCTAAAACCATAATGACAAATCTACTTCAGAAAAACTCACCTGAGACAAGTAGGATTGACACGATGCCTTTTCCCCAGTAGCAAAAATGCCCAAAAGAATCTCAATACAGGCCATAAAGGACTAAGAAGAAGATGGGCGGGGAGAAACTACAGAAGTAGAAATAGGCCACATGTCTCGCATTGATATACTACACGAGCTTCGTCATCCAACGAATTTCAATACCTATGAGTGCATGGAACTCAATAACTTGAGGGCCAGTGCTTCTTGCTCAGCTATAGAAATAGAATCAGCAGCAATTCCGGCATCTTTCTTTCCTTTCTTTTCACCCTCACCATCACTGTCACTCTCAAAATATATCTTCGATCTCTTGGCATTGCCATTGCCAGCTTTTCTATCAGACCCAAACTCCTCTTCGTGTTCATGTTCGTGTTCGTCTTCCTCTTCCTCTTCCTCTCTTCCTCTCTTCCATTTCATCTTTTCCTTTGTCCGTCTCTCCCGCAGACGCTGCTTGTTGAGAAGCTTGTCTTCCTGGTCCTGCAGCTTCATCTCTTCCTTCAGCTTCTTGTACCGCTCTTTCACTGCAGGCAGGTGTCCAACCCAAAATACAATGACAGCATGCAGTAAGAAAGCATGAAGAAAATGCAATAGCTACTCGCAACATATATATGCCAATGTGGCATGTGCATCCAACAGCCGTGCCAATGAAACAGCGCTGTCCTGTCATCCAGTGGGCAAAACTTGTTTGAAAAAATGGAGCGTCAAAAAAATGACCAAGCAACAATCTACCCTCAACGTAGACATGGCCTATCTGATGAACGGCTCGGATCTTGGACAAACTTGCTATGTGGCGCATGAGGAATGTAATCCTACTCTGGTGGGGCTCAAGCAATAAATTAAGGTAAAAGCCAAGAGTCCAAGAACTGATTATGCAAAGGTAACATGAATATACCTTTGTCGAGCTGAAGCACCCCATCCCTGCTCTCCATATCAGCTAAAGCAGCAAGCGGTGGAAGCGTATTGCCTTCCTCATCAAAGACAACCCTCGTTCCGACTGGTCTGTGCATGTTGATTTTCAGCTTCTTCTTCTTCAAAATCCTGGTTGCTGAACTGTACAAAGTAAAAATTATCACAAAAGAAACAAAATCAGTATTAATTCAGGAGAAATACCTTTCCATTCAACCATATAGTGATCATTCATGTACAAGGTATTTTTGTAGATGTACCACATGGGGAAAAAACTGACAAGATCCCCAATGTCTGCAGGTTTCAACAAGTGTGTGGACAATAAGGATCTCTACTCAACAGGATGTCTTCTTGCCCATGTGTGCAATCTAAATGGGACCTAATAGATCAACAGTCAGGATCACCCCATGGTGATGCAGATGGCATCCATACCAGCAAACCTATTAATTCAAATAAGTAAACTACATAATAGGAATCGTGAGTAAGAAAAGAAGGCTCAATCCCAGATGGAGATTAACATACACTGCTGGTTCATTTTCTAATAAGGTCTCTCCCTTTGCTAAAAGGATGTCATTTTCATCTTCTTCCACAGATTTGACCATCTTCAGCTTTCTTTCAGGGAGCTTGACATCATCCTTCAAGTCATTCTCCTCGAAGTCGTCCTCTTGTTCAGGTGGGGCTTCTTTTGGTGCTCTTGTTTTGCCCTTAGCTTTCTGGTTCAAAAAACGGATTTTCGGGGTCATGGGCAGACCCAATGATGCTGCAAACTCTTCTATAGGCAACTTCAACACATCAAAGACTTCTTTATCCCGCTGCAAATATATAGACCTCAAGTACGTGATGAAGGCCCTTTGAGCTAAATACTGCATGTCTGGGTACTTGACCAGTAGTGCTGCCAGCAATCCAGAAACTGACTGCATTCTGTCTGTTTTTGGCTGCAAAACACAAGTAAGCTTAGCTACATGGTTGGCTTAAAACTGCTAACTAATATACGAGGAATCACAGGGCAATGGTTTGGTTATCAAAAACATTGATAGGCCCCAGGAGGGATGAAGACGCCTCAAAAATATCCCAGATTGAAAAGGTCCTAAACCTTCAACGCTGGCCTACAAATAAAGTACAGAAACAGTCAAGGAGGACCAAAGAATGGATGGTGAGGATCTTCCAAGCCAGGAGATTCTTGGGGCACCACCCATCCATGGCAAGGGCCCCTCAAATCCACCAACTCGATTATGAAGCTATTGACTATACGCACAGAAATACCATGCATCACCAAACTGTACATCTCTTAAGGCTCAGTGACTTGCAATTCCTAATGTACGTTAGCTTTTGAAATTCAATTTTAGGGAAGTCAAGTGCATATTGTTGACATCTTTGCATTATATGTATGCATTAAGTTATCATGATCAGCATTTAATGAATCAAACAGGAAAAAAGAAATGTAGTTATACCGTTCGAGGATGTAATGTTATTTTAGCCACTTTTAGATTCTCAAGCATCTTTTCCTGTTCCGAAGGTGTTAGGAATAAGATGGAGGACCCTTCTGAAGTGAAACGAGCAGTGCGACCAACTCTATGAATGTACGCTGCGGTGTCTTCTGGACAATCAACCTAAGGAAATGACACAAATTAGGTCAGGAAACTTATTCAGCAAAAGAAGTTGCTTACCTAGAAAAAAAAAAAAAAAAAAAACACCAACCTGGACAACCCAATCAACTGCAGGAAAGTCCAGGCCTCTTGCTGCGACATCTGTTGAAAAGAGAACTGAACGCTTCTCGCAGAACTGGAAATATATGCCCATCCTCCGCTCTTGTTTCATCCGCCCATGTAAGCACTTCAGAGGAATTCCTGGGCGCAGCTTCTTGAATGCTTCATAGACGAATTTCACCTGTTGGATGCACAATTAAGAAAAGCTCAGGAAAGGGGGAAAATGCCATGAGGAAACAGATGCTAGATGATATAATATCCCAGATCTTTCAAATCTCTTTTCAAAACCTTTGCTGGATACAACACATGGGTATGAGATCTCTGTCTGGTATGGCTGACCCATACTGGAAATCCTGTTTTATTTTTTTTATTTTTTTTTTATGTCATTGTTTTATTTATAAGTTATTTATTTCTTTAATTATCTAATTGGGATGATGATGATAACGACAATAATGATAGTGTTGATGATGACGGTGGTGATTCATCTTATTGAGAAATGGTCAAAATACAAGTTGCAAGTGAGTATTCACATACAAACATGTCTCCCACCAATGTGTCACTTGAGTAGAACATTGGACCGTGCAAAAGGTGGTCCACAACAGTGACAACACAGATCGCCTTGAACAAAAATCAGGCTCATCCACATTGGAAGGACCATGCTGTCAAGATCAATGGATGGCTGATGACATGCGTCCATGCATGGGTGTAATCCACCTAATGAGTGGATCAGCCTGATTCTCTAGCAAGTAATCTTCAAGGTGTGGCGCATCCGTTGCATGGTTGGGATTGTCCTACACAACACAATGAGGGAAAAGAGTGGGCTGAATGTGAAATTTCACAAAAAAGTTAAATTATCTTTGTAATTAACAATTATTGCAATGCTAAAGGGATTTTTACCCTAAAAATCCACAACATTTCTATTGTTTTGCCAAAAAAAAAAAAAAAGAGCCTTGACTTCTCTAAAGCCCTAAACAATCTTCCTAGGGGTGAATGACCAAAATGCCCTTCATCTTTTCTTTTCTACATAAATGGATTCAAGTAATGTGAGGCCCATGTGATCTTTGTATAAAATCCAACCTGTCATGTGGGCCACATGAATTAAGAGGTTTTGGTGGGTGTACACAGTTTTTGATGGTGTGTGCACCTGATTATTGGATTGCCATGAATTTTTGGGCACCCGATCATCAACGCAGGATGAACCTATTGGACAGATTGGACGTCATATATCATACACAGACCATGTGGGCCCCAAAATACTTAAGACTCCACCCCTTGTGCAAAAAAATAAAAGGGCATTTTGGTCATTCCATCCTGCCAAAAGGTTGTTTTGGAAGTTTAGAAAAGTCAAGGATATTTTGAGAAAATCAGAAATCTCAAGGATTTTATAGTGGAAAACCAAATACCAACAATGAGACCATATTGTACCCTCGATTTGGGGCCTTCATGAATCTGTGATGCAGGACAATTAACCACTTGCTCTAAAAGCTCGAACTGTTAGAGTATGGCAAATTAATCCTTTTATCTCATAGCCCAGGCCCCACATCTAATGGGTTTAAGACCTCGGCCGAACCCCCTTCGTGGGCCCCCAATCACATCGGCCGCCCACCCCGAGTGTGTCCCCGCATCCCACGGGCTACCTCACTCGAGCCCGGTGTGAAATGTGCATTAATCACCCCTAGTGAGGAGTCTCGAACACGAGACCTCTCCCGTGGGCCGCACCCACCCCAAGTGTGCCCCTGCATCCCATAAGCGACCCCACTCGAGGCTAGTGTGAAAATGCCCCTGCATTAGTCTGATAGTGATACCTAGATGGTTAGAATTGTACCCATATCCAGGAAACACAGGAGAAATACTTTTTTAATGATCATGAGAGGAACTATATGTACCTTGAGCCAAGGTTATGCACACTGTCCCTTAGCCTTGAATTTGGACAGGTGGGGCCCCTTGATCAGTGGTCTAACGGGTCCAATGGAAGGGGGAATTCCACGAAAGTCCTACTGGTTGAACAAACCTAGCCCTTTCTATCCTGGTGGACTGCACATGATGGTTAAGAAGAAAACACCACTACAACACCCATTTGACAATTAAAAAAAAGAACAATTATTGGATGATTATGAGCTTCTGCCCCAGGGCATAGCCTATCGACATTGGGGTCCGTGGACTGACAGCCTGGATCACCAAATAATGGCCCCACTAGTCCAAACTCAAGGCATGAGAATACAGAGCATATTGCAAGCATGACATGTATAGTTCTTGTGGTTATAATTGAGCACAATTATATTTGTTTATAAAAGGAACCATTTAGAATTACCTGCTTGCAGCTCGAAAGAAAGACAAGTATCTTTGAATTAAGATGTGTTTTTATGAAGCTCCACAGCATGTCTAACTTCTGTTCAAGAGGAACAATCATCAAATATTGCCGCAGACGTTTGGGGGTGGCTGACATAGACTCTGCATGCACACTGATATACTCTGGATCTTTCAGACTAAGCCTCGCAAGATCCTGAACTGACTTTGTCTGAGTTGCTGAGAAAAGGAATGTCTGGCGCCTTTTTGGGAGCTGGGAAATAATTGCATTTAAAGCCTTCTTAAATCCTGTGTCAAGAATACGGTCTGCCTCATCAAGCACCAAGATCTGTTTCCTAACCAGGAAAATATACCAAAATCAACAACCAAAAACAATCCTCAGGAGTATATAGGTATACAAGTTGCATGGTCCATTTGCAAACTCCCAATGTCAGGCAACACATGCCAATGTGGCACAAGTGAAGAAGACATCATACTCCGCAAAGCAACACACGAAATGTAACAATGGACAGCCCACTAAAAACTAGCATCTCATGTTTGGACCTCATCTTTGTAACAACCAATGGACGACCCACTAGTAGGCAGCAAGACCATGAAAAAAATTATTAATGGTGACTGCCAAAAAACAAAAAGATTGCTGATTAGCAAAAAAGTAGAATCTCCAATGCATTCCTAAAAATCAGGTTGGCCCACTATTCAAGGGTGCCACATATGCATTAAACAATGGGTGGTTACCAAAGGACAATCAATGGTCAACATCCAACATACACGTGTTTGACCAACTTGACTTTCAGCAACAGCCTAATGAACAGTCCAGATTTTGCACATGCATCCACATTGGCATGCATGGTGCGCTTCTTTGGTATTTGAAGTTGGACATTTGCAAGTTGCACTTATGTTCTTATGAAAGAAAACAATTCTCTCTTGACCTGGAGCTGTGAACAATCAAAATTCTCAGTCTCATCCATGTGCTGAAGAAGCCGTCCGGGCGTACACACCAAGATGTTCAGATCATTGACATGAGCCTTCTCTTCATCAACATCTTTACCACCACGGCCACCAATTAGAAGGCCTGCACTAAAACCATGGTTCTTCCCTACAATTTTCAATTCCTCAAAGAGTTGTGCTGCTAATTCCCTTGTGGGGGACATTATAATGCAACCTACCCCATCCTCAGGACCCCATCTTGCTCGGTACAACTTCTCTAAAACCTAAAAAAATAAACAAGTAAAATTAGAGACGTCAATCGGAAACAAGTAAAATAAGAAAAGTCATTCCAAGTTAAGAAATCAATTTTTTTTTTAAGAATTTAAAAAGAAAGTGAATGTTTGGGTGTCTCCTTTCAGAAGAATGAAATGCAGCATCTACAAAACAGCCACATTAGGGATAAAAGAGGGAGGAGCAGTATAACACTGAAATATGGAACACAGAATAAGGCAGCTCCAGAAGTAAAGTGAAGGCAACAAACAGGGTGTAGTGTATCTCACCATTCTATTGGCAGTAAGGGTGGCAATGGGCCAGGTAGCCTGCCCAGCCTGGTGAGCCCGACTGGGCTTTGGGGTGGCCTTTGTGCCAGGCTTGGACACACCAGCTTGGACCTACTAGCTTGGCTCATGGGCCAGGCTTGGACCTCGCATGCATAGCCCGATCAATTTTCAGATTGGGCTTGGACTCATGTCATTTTAGCCTAACCTGACCCAACCTGACTTTTTATATACATACGTTATATCCCACAAATATGTCATTCTAAAGAATCTAAACCTTAGTTAGGCAACCATTGTCTTGAATGCAGACCATTGGTTTCATTCCTCTAAAGTGTTTATTTTTTGTGCATGCATGGCCCAATTGATAAATGGTTAAAATAGGAAAATTCAAGGGAGAAATAGGGATTTTATCAATTTTCGGGCTGGATCAGGTCAGTTGGGTCTAACCATTTTTTTGGGTTGGGCTTGGCCCTGCTATGCTAGGCCCATGCAGGGTTCGAGCCAGGCTCAGGCATGGATTGGAATATCCATCAGTATCGTATTAGCTAATACGGTTGTATTGTATCCATATTGACTCCATACGATACGTGATATGGGGTCGTATCGGCCAGATACGAAAATTCGATCTTGTATTGGGTTGTATCGGCTGATACACCCCCGAATCGGTACCGATATTTTGTACTTGTATCAGTCAGACCGATATGGATATAAAAAGCAAAACGTGGTTTTTTTTCCCCCTTTCAATCTCTCTCCTTCATATCTTCTCCTAAGCTTCAAATCACTTAAATACATCATGGTAGAGGGATTTTCAGCACCATTTACAGCTATTTGGAAGGTCAAAACATAGATTTTCATCCAATTTGAAGGATCAAAAGAGGTTGGGGCCAGTTTTGAAAAAATCAGAAGAAAGGTATTAAAAATAATTAAAAAAAAATAAAAAATAAAAAATCTATTTTTTATTGATCCTTGTTCAAATCCATAGAAATGTTCATTATATGCTTAGATCTACCAAAACCTACTGGATTTAGAGATCGATTTGTTCATTTTCGTACTTTTTTTGCATTTACGCTTGATTTTCCGTAATTTATGAAAACCACTTTTTTCCTTTGAATCAGCACAGATCTATAAGGGAGAGGCAATTCCAATCATATCTAAAGCAAATCTGATCAGGGATTTTTTTTATTTTTTTATTTTTGTAATTTCTCTCCAATTTCTAAAAATTCTAGAAATTATTTTTTTTTTCAAATATATTGCTTTGGGGGCAAATTTTGTTAAGATCCCAGATCTGGGGTTTTGACTTTTTTACAAATATCATGTTTATTTTTCTTCAATTTCAAAAATACAAATAAAAATTGTTGTTAATTATTTTTTAAAATATGTTGAAATGTAATGCAGAGGCGTCTAGGGGGACTATTTTGCATCAGATCTACACCAGATTGTTGGGGAGTGAGGACCCAATTTGTGGAAAAACAAAAAATTGTTCGATTTTTAAGAATGTTTTTTTCTTGTTTCAATATTTCAAATTCAATTGGTAATTAGTCAATGATGCATTATAAAAATTATTGTCTTAAATATATGTTTAGTTTCTTAGTTGATGATGCAAATTAATAAAACATTTTCTTTATTGTGGTGTTCGTGTCTTTATTGGTTGTGCAGACTGCAAAGGCATTGCCTTGTCTAGTCTACTTGTATTGAATAACCATTGCCGTATTTGTTGAGGAAGATTGGGAATGAGAATGAAGATGTAGGGTGGAAGTATGGGGTAAGAATAAGTGGGAGTAGACAACAAATTGGGTGCAAGTTTTGTAGCAAGAGTGTGAGCAGAGGCATAACCCAATTAAAATAGCACTTGGCTCATCAAAAGGGTCAAGTTTCAAGGTGTGCAAGTGTCCCTCAGGCAGTAAGGGAGGAGATGAAGAACTTAGAAGAAATCAAAAGTAAAAAAAGCAATGAGGGAGAAAGAGAACAAGGCTACGCTTGATCCATGTAGGGCATAGGTGTTTGATATTCTAATGCAGCTAGTTGATGAGTACATTTGAGTCAAGGGAGAATTCTGATAGGGAACAACAATTGCGGAGAGGGAAAGTTTACGATGTCAACATGAGGATGAGAAGCGACGTCAGATTATGGGAGGAGTGGTTCGGTTGTTCGGTTCATGATGTGGGTGGAGCAGTGGCAGTGGTAGTGGGCAAGACAGAAAATGATTGTTTGGGGCTAGGGCAAGGTTATGTTGTGCCTTTAGCACGTGAAGGCCAGAGCTCCCCCCCGATTCACAATCTTGATGAGGAGAAGAAGCCACGGGGCACCTCCTAGTGATGAGATAGTATATAGAAGGGCCATTGGCACACAAAAGAAATTGAAACACATATAGTCAAAGCAAATAGTGGATAATCTTGGAAAGACAGCTGTAAAGTTGTTCTTGCACAATAGTATTCCTCAACATGTTGCCGATTGCCCATACTTCCAGGTGTTTGTCGATACAACCCGAAATTAAAGCACCCAATTCTTATGACGTAGATACTAAGTATTCAAATGAAGTGTGGACTTATGTACAATCATTTAGAATGATATGGGCGAGTGAAGGATGCACAATCATGTGTGATAGTTGGATTGGCCCAACCAGATTGAATATGATAAATTTCATGTCTAATCCCACTTGAGTACAGTGTTTATTAGAGCCATCGATTCATCTAATGAAGTGAAGAATGCTAATTATATATTTGGCCTGATGGATAGAATGGTGGAAGAAAATGGAAAGAGTAATGTAGTGCAGATTGTCACTGATGCATGCAATATCTAGAAAAATAGTATTCCACATTTCATGTATAAACGACGATATCAATTCTGACATGAAATTCTATCACGTATACTTGGCATATGAACCAGAGCAACACGCATGATCTTACCCCAAGGGTAGCAATTAGCAAATACTGGAGGAAGTAGCATACCATCTTTCATATACATATTCCCATACCACGTATTAGAGACACTAGCGCACCATGTAACCTTAGCCTACCAAAGACTCCAAGGGTGATCAAATGTGATTTTTAAGAGGGATGGCCATTCAAAGGTAGACCCTACATGATAAGGTTCAAAGAAATGGCCATCTCTTTCTAGCATATTCAATGCAAACATCCATTTTCCAAGCCATTGCGTAGACAATTAGCAGCATTTGATCAAAGTAATTGGCAACTAAACGTCCCTAAAGCCAATGATCAGAAACTTTCTAATATAACAAATATGGTTGCCATTTCCTACATTTTGATTGGATGGTTATAATCATCCAATCAAAGTGAATTGTGAAAGGGAGACCAATCCAAGGCAACCTCCGCATGATGGATAGTCCACACTCTATCCATTGATCGGATCGTTCAAATGATCGAATCATCGTATCAGAGTGATTTTTTAGGAGGAACAGGTAATCAAATGTGGTGGGTGGCCCTACCTCAGAAAATTCCATATCAATGACTAGACCCTTTCCATTATGATTAATGTGAAGCATCCATTTTCATCGCCATCAATCAATTTGTTAGGATCATTCCATCAAAGTGACATTTAAGCAGGGCAAAACATCAAAAGGGAGACATGATAGACAATCTAGAACAGTGAATGAACCTCTATTATAATCACTATAGACCATCCATATTCCTAGCCATGATCGGATGGTCACGGTCATCCTATCATCAAAGTTTTTTTTTTTTTTTTTTTACTTTTTTTCCTTTTCCTGGTTTTTTTGGGGTGATATGTACAATCAAAGGTGGAACCGATGATGGATCGCCGAAATCAAGGATCATGGAATTTCCAATATGATCAATCGGAATTGGCCAAATTTTTTGCCAATAAAAATTGGTTTCCTATTGGTAGGTACATATGATCCGTGCAAGTGCAGCCCACTATTTGGTGATCAAGAGATTCAAGACCATTGATCTGAGGGGTTACAAAGGATGGAGTATGACGTGAAAATCTCCCAATGTTCCCACGAGACAACATTAATGGATGAAGCCAATAATGATCCTACAATATTTACGGGACTAGCCCATCCATCAAAATCCCCAGGACAGAGAGATCCTAGCCATAGAATCCAGCAATATATGTAGGAAATTTCGCATAAAATTTTTTCTATTATGTTATAGAAAAAAAAAAAATTTTGAAAGATCACTTCTTTTTTTAATTAATCCCCCCTATGTTATAGAAAATTATTAACCAAGTAAAATTGTAAAACTGCTTTAGATCAAATCCTAATTAGGATTACCAAATGGTCTACAATCTATTTTTTACGGAATAAATTACAGAGTACCTTTTGATAATGGTAATGATAATTCTAAATATAATAACTCTAGATCTTAACCTTTGTCCAGACAAACCACAAAGCTTGGGCCCACATGTACATAATCCTACATGCCAACATGTGCATCACTAGTGGTACAAACCTTAGTTGCAGGATCCTTGTAACTAGGCACCGCTACCACTTCCTACCTATTTATACTTGTTAACATTTTGAAAGAGAAGCTTCCCCACTCCCACACCCGAATTTGTTGCCACTTCGCTTCATGCTCTGAGCAACTAAACTAGTGAGCATAATGATTTAGTAGTTAAAACTCTTAAAGGATCTAAAACCAACTTACCTATCCTTAGAATTCTTCAAGGAACTAGTTGCAGAAATCCAAATAAACATGCATCAAATATCGCAGCAGCAATTGCCAAGAACCACCACAAGATCCATAGACATGAGTCAAATAAAGAAGCCCCAAAAAAAGGGAGGAAAAAAAAAACGCTCCCTCCCTCTTTGAATGGCAAAAAAAAAAAAAAACCTACAACCATACAAAGGCTGCGCACAAAAGTCTCTCTTTTGGATTAAAACTCTGTCCTAAACACTAAGCAATCTCGCATTTCAGTTAAAGAAAACTACTTAAAGACTCCTGCCACTTTTTTTTATAAGAGAAAAGAAGATTTTATTAGTGAAAAGAGGACCCAAGAGACAACACATGCAAGCGTTGATATAAAGATAGCCAATCAAGAGCAAAGGGAGGACTAAACTGCTGCTTCTGCCCAAGAGCAAACAAGTTGCTTGACTCTAAATATGATGCTGGAAAGAGGCACACAAATTCATTTAAAAGTACAGTTGTTCCATTCACCCGAAGAATGGCCAAAAAGCACAACTCCCAAGAGATCTTGGGCTTCTTGCAGGATTAGTGGATCCATACGAACACAACACCTACAACTTTTTTTCCCTGAAACGGAACACCTACAACTATGTTGCCCGAATAAAGAAACAACTAGCTAAATTACTAAAAGAATAAAATGCGTGTAAGGAATGGGTGTGGCAAACACAGTTCTACAATTGTGTATAACGGAGTATGGTTGGGTACACGGTCGTACATAACAACTGTATGGTGTGCTTTGTTTGTCTATTGTGCACATATAACAGATGCAGAACATCTTTTAACATACTAACTGATGTTGATGAGACAGCATCAGGTAGTAGTAGCAGCAGCAACAGTAGCCAGCAGCAATCAAGGTTGGCCTAGTCAACCTGGTACTCGCTAGAGTCAACCCTGTTTCAACACTTCCCCTCATCAAAAAATTAAGAGAGAGAGAGAGAGAGAGAGAGAGAGAGAGAGAGAGAGTCTGTGTCAATGATTTTTTTTAAAAATAAAAATAAAAATTAAAAATAGTAGTATGATCAAAAGAGCTTCTTTTAGTTCAAGTTTCTCTTGAATATCATATCTCACATTCTCCTTTTACAATTGGAGCTTGAAACTCCACTGATGACTATACTCTCAGTTAGAGCAATCAAATTAGAAATGAACAACCATAGACTCAGGCAATCAAGCAAGGGGCAACAAAAGAATGAAAATGAAAACCTCTAATTTCCTTGCAGAAGAAGAAGACAGAAAAGAAATTACCGGAATGATGAAAGCGAGCGTCTTTCCAGACCCGGTCTTAGCGGCCCCGAGCACATCTCGGCCGCACAACGAGTGGGGCAGCGAGGCCCGCTGGATAGCGCTCATCACGGTGTACTTCTTGGAGGCCAGGCCGTCTTTCGTATGGCGAGAGATGGGGAGATGGTCGAAGCGAGTAGCCCCCGCATAAGGCGGGAATTCGCCGTTGACGACGGGGCCGGGCATCGGAGCGTCGGAAGTGGGCGGAGGGAGGGAAAGTGGATTTGAACCCGATTCGGGTTTCTGGGATTCGAGCCATGAATTAAGGAGTTGGATTTCCTTCGACTCCGAGAGGCGAGCTTGATGGCGGTTATTGGATTTGGGCCTCTTCATCTCAGAGAGAGAGAGTTTCGATTGATTTAGGAGGATTGAGGAAAGGGGAGAGGCCCTGCTTTAGGGTTTTGAGAAGGTTTTGCAAGAGGAGGAGAACACTCGACACGGATGGACGCCGTTTGGCTAGTGACCGCTACACCAGTCAGCTAGTTGGTGTCAAAGCGCTGTGGGCCCCACCATGATGTATGTTTTCTATCCACGCCGTCCATCGATTTTGCCAGCTTAGTTTAGTGCATGAGCTCAAAAATGAGGTGGATAAAAATCTCAAGTGGACCACACTACAGGAAATAGTGCGGATTAATTGCTTACCATCCGGTCTGTACACGGGCAGGCTAAGCTCGGGTAGTCGCTGGACTCGACTCGGAATACTCGACTCGATGCTCGACTCGTCTGAGTTAGAGCCGAGTACGAGCAGTTTTTTCCTACTCGTTTTGATTTCGAGTAGAGTACGAGCAACGTAGTACTCGACTCGTTGCTCGACTCGTTACTCGACTCGTTGCTCGACCAGGGCCATATATATACATTTGAAGCCCTAGTCCCGAGTCCCGGTCGCTTTCAGCTTTCGCCCGCCCGCCCAAATCGAAAAAACAAACCCTCCCCTTTCCTTCCCTCCCTCTCATCGGCCAGCGCCCGTCCCTTCGAACCCTACCCATTCGGCCATTCCCTCTCTCTCTCTCCCATGTCCCTCTTCTTCCCTCTTCTTCTCTCTCTCTCTCTCTCTCTCTCTCTCTCTCTCCCTGCCGCTCGTCCCTGCGGCCTGTCCGGTGCCCGTCCACAGCTCGTCAGTCATCACTGCTGCCCTGTCCGCACTCCGCAGCTCGTCCTTACCCTGCTCGGTGCCCCTGTCCCTGCTGCAGCTCGTCCATGGCCTACCCGACGCCCCTGTCCGCAACTCGTCCCTACCCTACCCTGTCCGCAGCTCGTCCCACCCCTGCCCGGTGCCCCTGTCCGTCCATCAGGTAAGAATTTCGTTTTGATTTTGATGGATTACAGAATCTATGTGTTGATTTTGATGGATTACAAAATCTATGTGTTGGGCCCACCATTTTGTGTCAGGTGCCCCTGTCCGTCCGCAGATACGTTGTTACATACGAGGTTTGCTAAGCAGCGCACACACGTGTGAAACGTCGGTCACTCACTACCAAAAAAACATGCCATGTGGCATGCTCGTGCAAGATCCTAGCTTTCCATCAAGTGGGACCCACTATCTAGATCTTTAGGCCTAAACTTCAGACCATTTTCCTGAGGTGGAGCCGTGGAGGTGGTTTACAAAGTATAAAAAGTGGATGGTCAGACCATTGTTTTATATATTGTGGCCCACTATGAGGAGTGAAATGGCCTGATTTAGGCCTGATTCCTGAACATCTAAACAGCATGCTGCATGCCCCACCTGATGGAAAGCTCGGATCCTACGCATGTGTGTCATATCGGCATGTGTTTTCTTCACGTAGATGGGCTGGACTTCACACGCGTGCTGGTCTATCATACTCCGCTGCCAGTACCATTGTTGCTTCAAGTGGACACGGTGGAGCTATTGGACGGATGAGACTGCAACCCAGTTTAGTACTTTGCCACTAGTAGTACATCAACTCGAAGTATGTTTGTTTTCTTGGTACTATATTCCATGTGATTTTACTTTTTTAATCATAAATTGTATGCATTTTATATATTTTATTGTTGCATTTTATATATTTTATTGTTTAGTTTAACTTCAAATTCCAATTGACTCAAACTCGCCTCGAAAACTCGCACTCTACTCGACTTGATTTCTGCTCGTACTCGAACTCGCCTCGAAAACTCGGACTCGACTCGACTCGTTTACTACTCGTACTCGGGTGAGTAGAGTACGAGCAGGGAGTCCCTGCTTGTTGGCCGAGTAGAGCCGAGTACGAGCAGCACTCGGGCGTTAAGAGCCGAGTACGAGTATCGCCCTACTCGACTCGACTCGACTCGACTCGTATACAGCTCTACTTACCATTGAAGCTTTTCGGACCCACGTAAGTTTCAGATCAAGTTGTTTCCCTTCTGTTGCCTTTTTTTTTTAAAGTGTCGTGTATGCGGTGTACTATAACTGATTGTGGGGCTCTGTTCAAACTAAACAATTTTGACCCAAGCATCAAGATATGTTGTCTAGCGTAAGTACTAAAACATAGGAAGATTAGTAGCCTATTAAGCCACTTCATAAAATTGTTACAAGACCATGAACAATTCTTATTCAGCCACTTGCACAAAATAGTTACCAGACGATAAGTGATTGTTAGAAGCTGAGGTTTTTCTTTGGAAAATGGGTTGTTCTTTGACTCACATACCAAAGGACTTTTGGTATATTAGGCAATTTAAAATTTAAAAAAAAAAATTAAAAAAAAAAAAAAAAAAAAAAAAAAAAAAAAAAACTCACTGTTAACTGTAGGGCAATATTGCAAGGAACCTTTGTGAATGAAGAAATGTTTGTATTGAAACGGAACTAGTCTAATAAAGAGTGTATACTCGAATTATAGCTAAAGATTACCATTAGAGATTATCGTTACTCTTAAAATAAAACTAAATTTATGATAAGAAAAGATAAATTCATTTGGTTTGTTTGATTAGTATGAGATGACTTGTTCTGTTGATTTTCACTTCCATGTATAAACTTTCTTGCTACGTAGATATTATGCATCCATTTTTGTTCTTTAATTCAATTGTTATGGTAGATAAATCGTTGTCACGTCAAGCTTCAGATCCATCTACCTCTTTGTATTCATCTAACCGTTCCTCTTCAATTGACTGTTTTTTATCTCTTGAACTTTTCAGTCACACCATGCCACCAGATAACGTATACTATCCAACACAGTGTCAGTTATACTTCCGTAAAAAGTGCTCCAAATATCTTCAAAGATCTTTCTGCATGATATATCCTCTTTGTGCAACAACACATATCATTTCCTGATTGGATATTTTAGAAACGACCAAAAATAGGATACAACATTGCCCCCACGTTGCTTCGCCTTTGGGAAAAAAGGTGCAAGCAGCGTTGTCTCGTCATCCTATTTGATAAATGCGTTCGGCCGCTCATTCCACATGGCAACTCCATATTGATTATGTTCGACCGAGACAAAAATAGAATAGCGATTTTGTCCCTACATCACAGTTGTTATCGTGACATGTAATACACAATCGTATCGTATGAGGAGTCATGATCATCTTCTCATTAATGTGCATGCTCCTGACTGATATATGCGTCATTTCAAACCGATTTTGATTTTTACACAACTCTTACTCTTCTTCTTCCTAAGCTTTTTTTGACCGAGATTACTACCGTCATGGTTGCTTCTTCTTCATCTGGCCCTACAATCTTCCATTAGGAAGATGTAATAAGAGAGAAGATCTTTAGTTCGAACATTTGGATGACATGATCTTCTCCACCCCCATTGATGTAGATAGAGAATTTCTCACTCTCGTTCCGACATTTCACTCTAAAATCCCCCTTAATTAGATGCAATTATTAAATTAATTATTTCCCTGTTGTCCAGGCGAACAACTCCTATCTAATCTGACTCTCTTCCAAATCTTGCAAATACCTTTAAGACATTAAGAGCCTAGTAGAGGTGGACATCGAGTCGAGTCGGACCGAATTAGGTCCAACTCGACTCGATCCGGTTTTTGCAAGTACCTGACATGAACTCGATTGATTCAGGACCGAGTCCAACAGGGCTGACTTGATCTGAACCGATTCCTTGCTAGCCTAACCCGAACAGACTCTGACTTAGTTAGGAAACCAAGTCGGATTGAGTTGGGTACGAGTCAGATCGAGTCTTTTGTTTTATTTTATTTTATTTAAAAAAAATTAATATATATATATGGAAAAATTCTAAAAAATTGTAAAAAAATAAGAAGAAGAAATTAAAGGTAACTTTCCTAAGTTAATAAATAACTAATTTTACATATTTAAAATATATTTGAGAGAAATAAAATCAATTAAACAATGAATTAAATAACAAGTGCTTGAATCTTGATCTTTCAACTTCTAAGAGAGGGATTGTAGGAGAGAGAGAGAGAGAGAGAGAGAGAGAGACCAATTGGAAATTGGAATTATCAAGTAGGAAATAAGAGAGAGAGAGAGAGAGAGAGAGAGAGAGATTAAGACCACTTGGAGTGGAAATATAGAGAGAGAGAGAGAGAGAGAGATTAAGAGTTTATACATCGCATATGCGATCGCATATGCAACATATGTGATTGCATTTGTGCCAGATCGCATATGCCATGATCGCATTTGTGCATAATATCAATACGTTAGACCATTTAGCCAGGTCATTCAACTGTTAAAAACTTTAAATATTACATATCCAACTTCCAAAATAAATAAACTACATCCATAAAATGAACAAAGTAAATAAACTCTGTCCAAAATCAAAAGTAAATAAACCTAACATGCACATATAGACAAAAAAACTTTCATACATTCAATAACTTGTATATGATGAATGCATTTGTGGCGTGTAACCAGATGAACCTTGTTCATAATAGTATCTCCCTCCTTCACCTCCACCTTCGTCGCCAGAATCATCTTTTGGTTCTCTTTTTACGGCTTCAACTACACTCGAAATCTAGACTGACTCTGAGCTGGAGGTGTCCAAAAGACGGTCGTTCACCTCTGCTAAATCGGATGGCGGAGATGTCTTCCCATCGTCCTCATTCATAGATTAAACAAGTTTTTTAAACCTCTTTTTATAATTCGATTTGTACAGGATTCCCAACCGCCTATGAAATACTGCGAGACTTTTAAAGAACTTTGATTATTTACTCGTGCTCGTGCTTGCTTCAGCATCATGTTATCTCGAAAAGGGTGGATGTTGTTGTCTAGTACTTATGGATGCCATTTTCAAGCTTTCTTTTATGACCTCTTTATAATCTTGTTCTTCTTGTTCCCTTAAAATTATCTATTCTTCTTCTTCTCTACTAACTGTAGAGGGCCTGGACGTAGTTCCTTTGCTTAACCCATCTTTATTTATAATAAGCCTACTTCTATATATTCTGTAGCTGGTATTGGTTGTAATTGTAGGGGGAGGGGTGTATAAAGTCTTTGTATTTGAGTTGAGAATGACTCGAAATAAATCCCGGACTTCCTAGGGAGCTTTGTTACATGGTGTAGGGTCTCCTCCCCGACAAGACAAATGTAATTTCAACCAATTTGTTTTATTTACAAATTGTTTTCCACACGACTTACATTGTAACTTTATCTTTCTTATTGGGAGTAGACTTGGACTTTATAATCCCAAATATCTGTCGATGCATCACCTTCCGATGACATATTTACAGGTGTATATTTTAAAAGAAAAATATTTGGTTAGGTTAAGACAACATAAAAAAATAAGTTATACTGATGAATGAAAGTAATTAGCCAACCATAAAATATGAGATTTAAGCAACACTAACTAATTAAATAGTACAAATGAAAAAAGAGAAATATCCATCCACCCTTAAAATATTACAATTTAAGCCATAAAAAAATAATTACAAATATCATGTTGTAACTTGTAAGCAAATGCAAGAGAAATAAAAGGCTGTGTCTTATCCTGCAAGTATTGTCTCATCCTACTTGTCACTCTCCTCTTCCTCAAACTCATCATCAACAGAGTTCCTTTTCCTCCAGATCGGACGCAGCCAATCCAATGTACAAATGAGCGCTTCAACCGATTCTGGTGAAAGTGAGCTTCGATACTTGTTCACGATTCTACTCCCGTACTAAAAGCATATTATAAAGCCACATTTGAAATAGAAATTGATAATTTGTCTCGTGCCATTAACGAGAGCACAGACTATTGTGAATCGCGAGATTTTATCTTCCACCAGTCCAAAACATCAAATTCATCGCCTTTGTATTTTACAAGTGACTCCTTGAGATAGTTTTCAAGTTCTGATTAGGGTGTCTGCATTTGAGTCTCATGCTGTGCCACGAAAGCCATGAAATCATCGATCGTTTCTTCTGGGGGTTCATCAACAACAGAACTAGAACCCACTTGACGAGTTTTGTCTTTTGCGGCGCACACATAGAAATTGTACAAATCATTAATTGCATCACGAATCTTATCGACCTCAGGGGCACTCATCACACCATACAACCTATTACATATGAATATAACCATGATCATCTTGTATTGATGATCAAGAATGACTGCAATAGCCATTACCAGACTACACTCAGACCAATACTTATCAAACTTTAACTGCATACCCATGGTCATTAATTGTAAAAAGTCTAGTCCACTACAGCTTCTGTGCAAGACATCTTTTACTTTACAAAGCTTTGACAAAAATATATTTGTTGTTGGATACATTCTTCCCAAAAATTTCCTCATTGTGTCATAAAAAAATCGAAAGGAACTTGTGAACAAATTCAACTCTTGACCAATCATCTTCAGAAGGCAACCAAAGATACGTACATCACGCTCTGCATAGTGAGAGAATGCATCTCTGAAAGCTATTGCTGAATCCAATATTTCAAAAGTTGAATTCCAACGTGTTATGACATCTAGCTTCATCATTCTTTGAGATAACAAATTCAACCGCTTCACGATCTCATTCCATGTATATAATCATGAAAGTGACCCCTGTATGTACTTCACACTCACTCTTATGTTCTCGATCGTTGGCTTAATTGTTTTAAGGCTATTGTACAATCAAGTTTATGATGTAGGCACAACACCTAACATGAAATATCTTTCTACCAAAATATAAGTCACTGGTGGCCCTAAACTGGTCCCCAAATTTGTTATTATGCCATCATTTACAGATGCATTGTCTAAAGTTATTGAAGAGATTTTCTTCTCAATGCCCCACTCCACAAGACATTTGTACGTGCAGTCTGAAATCATCAATCCAATGTGAGGATGCGTAAGATAACAAAAGTTTCTGATTCTCTTGTAGAGCCTCCATTCGGGAGCAGTTAGTGACATATACCCCTTTTGTTGATTGGATGTCATCCACAAATCTGATGTTAGGGTAATTCGGAAAATCGATTCCATCTGTCCTTCCAACTTGAGCTTCTCGCTTTCATACATCTTTATGCACATACTCTCTTTATTGTTATACGGGAGACCTTCTCATATATGGGATTAAGACATCTGGCTAATTCGACAAAAGCAGGACTCTCTACCATCTGAAATGGTCTTTCATTGGCAATAATAAATTTGGTCATCAACTCATTCATCTGGTCTTTGTTATACTTGTAGATGGATAATGTACCTTGTGACAGACCTATTAAAGATTGGGTAAATGAAAGTGTTTGTTGCCTTAATGTTTGAGTTCTCACTTTTTATGACACTTCAGACTGTGTTTCTTCAGAGTTGTGGTAAACCCATCTGCTTGCTTAGCATATTAAGTCTTGCAGTACTTACATTGTATCTTCACAGTACTGTTCTTTAGGGTTACTGAAAAGGCGAGCTTAAGAAGTCCTAGAGAGGGGATGAATAGGACTATGTCAAATAAAAATTAAAGTATTGAAATATTAACTAAATCAAAAATCTCAATCGCACTAGTATTGAAAAATTGATTCAAACTAGTTCGTAAGACAACTTACACCCAAAACAAAGTTTAGGTAGGACAACCTTAATTTACGAACGTTTGTAAGAATCAAGATCTCAAACCAAGCAAGAGAAAATAAAGCTATCTATTATAAACATTCACTACTTTTGTATAAATGAAATTACAAACATTCTCCACAAATGCAAAAATTAAACATTCACCACAATAGCAAGAGTTATAGTGGTTCGGTGTGTACAACAACTGTTCTCAAATAGTCACACCTACTCTACTCTCAATAATCACTATCCAGATGATATTGGCTTTCACTATAAACAAAGTTTTCCCAGGGTCACCTTAAAACCTGATACAGTTGAGACAAAAACCCCTCACTGAGATTTTCTGGCTATCTCAGGAAAACCAACAAATGAGATTTTCTAGCTATCTTAAAAAAACCAAAGTAGAAAAGCAAGATATACTTATCTTCTCAATTGAAGATGTATCAGTCAATGTAGATGTAGAACCACTTCTCTTGTCGTAGATTGTTCAATGTTCAGTCATATAGACAAGGGTTCAAGGTTCTAGATTGATTTTAAATAGATTCAAAACAAAGGCTACTTGTTTGAATTCCTCAAGATCTTAAAGAAGAGTATCTACTCTCTTTATAAAATGAAATTCAAAGAATAAGAGATCTAGGAATTAAAACAAAAAGCTATTTAAAAATTTATAAATATCGTACAATAGCTTGAGTATAATGGGGGCTTCTATCTCTCTTGATGATGGGTTTGATGTACTTGAATTATGTTTTCGGATTGAGAGAAAGCCTTTATTTATAGGCAGAAAAGTTGTTGCTTCGACTTGTCTAATACAATCTTTGACTCATCTAAGTTCCAACAAATTTTTAAATTCGAGCGCGATAAGATAAAACAGAACTTCGACTGGTCGAAGTCCCTGCTCGATTGGTCGAGGGCCCTGTTCGACTGGTCGAGCATGGTCTTCGACTGGTCGAGGGTGTCGAAAATCTGAACTGATTTAGTTGTTGGACTTTGAGTCGAGCAACCTTCAACTGGTTGAAGGCCCCTCTTCGACTAGTCGAGCAGTCTACTCGACTGGTCAAAGAAGTAACGAAAAAATTCATTTTTTCTGTAATTTAAACTAGGATTGGTCGAAGATTCCTTAGACTAGTTAAGCCACAGTTTAGACTAGTCGAACCTTAGCCTAGACTAGTCAAACCTTAGCCTAACATTAGTATAAAATTCCATTTAAGTTTATATTTTGAAAGAACCTAAGCCTAAGGTCTTTCTTGGGTCTGTTATACTATTTGCTTGCCTTTAAGTGCAGAGTTTCGTAAGTAATATCCTATGAATACAGGGTCGATCCCACGTGGAGATGATTTATGAGAATGAGAAAATCAAATGCAAAACTAAGTAATGGAAACTAAATAGATGAAATAATTTTGAAAGTTTTGAAGGTATGAAATTCAATTGAATTAAAACAACACTCAAGCTTCAAAGTTTCATACATAAGTTAATAATCCATAAATCATGATGACTTTGATAACATTGTTAGGATCCGAGCACTATGGTCGTCCTATCAGAAAATAAAACAATTCAAATATTTTTAGTAAATGATATAAGAAATAAGAGAATCATGGATTAGAACCATTAATATATATTCTCAAGCACCAGTGATTTTAAGCATTTACATCCATAAGATAATGAATCAAAGAAATGTAGCAGGTTGAGAACATCTCCCATCTAAGAAATCTAATTGATCCATGTTAAACTCATCCATCAATATGAATCTCACATGATGGAAACATATGGATCTCACATGAGGATAAAAAAACCTTAACCTAGATAATTGATAATATGCATACACCATTCATTTCATCATTAAAAACAATCAATCATCATAATTTATAAAATCATTAAACCAATGTGCTTCCCTTTTAGCTTGGGCTAGAGGGAACTAGAAAAACATAACTAAATTACAAAATAGAAAAGTAACAAGAAAGCAAGAAAATAAATTAATAAAAATCTAAAAGAAAAATAATTTATAAAACTTATGAAACTTGAGAGCTCTCTAAAAACCCTAGATATATTATAAAGTCCGTAGGAAACCTCTATTTATAGCCTAGCTCGGTTACTTTCGCAAAATAAACTCTATTTACGCAATCCGCATAGACACCACGTTACACTCTACACGATTTCGGTAACACCGAAATTGCATTTTATCACATATGAAATTGTATGTGCAGAGTACTTAGGTGGCACCAAAATTGTCTTAGGTGGCACCTAAGATGACTTCGGAGGCACCGAATTAAGCTTAGGTGGTATCTAATTAAGCTATTTTCTTGCTGGACTATTTTGAGCACTTTAGGCGGCACCGAAATTAGCTTATGTGGCACCTAAATGTCCTATTTTTCTACTGTTTAACTTATGATTTTATCAATCTTTTCTCCATCCTTTGTACTTGGTTTCCTTGGATCTTTGGTATGAGAATTCTCCGTTCTTGGTCTCCTAAGATCCCTCCTTTGCCTTGGTAATTCTTAAGCACTAAATCCATGCTTTTAGCATTCTTTTCAATCTAAGCTCTCATATTCACCTTGTAACACAAATATGTGAATCACAAATATACATAAAACATAACGTTAAATAGTATCGTGTTCATAAAACCAAGATATAAATGGGGGAAAATATGCAATATTTGAGTCTCAACATATACCTGAAAAGACTGAACTTTGAAATATATTTGGGTGTTTGAACTTCACGGAGCTTGTTCTTCTACTTGATTCTTTAATAGAGCTTGCAGTTGAAGATGAAGCTTGATCTTCTACTAGAACTGTAGTAGAACTTGAACTCAGTCATCTTGAACTTTAGTAGAGTCCCGAACTTTCCATCTTGATCCACTTCTTGACTTGAACTTCAGTAGTGTAACATCCCAAATTTTCTTGGCCAGAGTCGATACTCGAGCCTGAGTAGTCCGGGTGTTAATAATGCACAATGAGCACGTCTCGAGGACTTGCCTTGCGACTTCTCTCATCAATATCACACTCATTTACACTTGTGATGGTAATCAGTCATAAAAATAAAATAAATTTTTTATTCCAATCGAAACTAAACAAATAATCAAAGGCTCTCACAATGGGAGCTTAATATAAAGTCGAGTAACAGCGGAAACGTAAATAAAGGAAACTAAATCCTATTTCCTAGCTTAATCGGCATGTTCTTCTTCAGGAGGGTGATCCTCTAGTTGTTCGATTTGTTCATCACCTGCATCAACTATACAATTGGGAGAGGGCCAATGCCCTACTCATAGTGATGCTTATCCTTTAAGATTAACAATAATTCATGATATTCATAAAGCATTATAAAAGGTTCTGATACATCAAGTACTCCACAACTACAAGAGGTATCAATGCACAAACAATCAATATGATATGCATGCCTAGTAAAGTATATGTGGGGTATCACTCTTACCGATCACCACAATGTGGAATACGATTAAAGTTATCCGACTCGACCCGCATCCCATACTACGGATATTCGCCGGCAAGTCCCACGCTTAACATGGTTTTACACGGTTACCCTAAAACAAACACAACACATGCCTGGAAGAATTACATGACACAATTTATTTATAAAGCGACTATTTGCGACATCTAAATCCCGGAAGTGATGTAACACGCATTGCAGATTACTTACATCGATTTGTGCACCACTACCCATGAAACATAGATTTACATGTTGCCCCAGGGGCCGCTACCGAAAGCACATTACGTCCACGATATTTCATCGATCGCTAGAGGAGGGATTCCCATCATAGTACTTGCATCAAGAGAGAAATTCTTTAATCCATGGAAGGTTAAGAATATCAAGACACCTGCTGAGCCCTTAAGTAAAAAGGGCGAGTGACAATAACTAACTCGAATAAGAGGAGAGTGACAATGATCAACTCGAGTATGAGGAAAGAGGTTAAAGCCAACTCAATAAATATAAGAGCGACAATGGCCGATTCTTTAATAAGGGTGGCAACGACCAACTTCATAATTAGAAGAGCGATCACCGTCGATTCTTGGTAACGGAGAGTGGCAGAGCCAAATCAATGGTAAGGCAAGAGCAAGGCTTGTTTCCATAGCCTCCCATGAATCCAGGAAAGTCTCTTACAATGGATATCATGTAAAATCTCAAAAGGGCCAATAGTTGATGATAACAAATTAAAATGAAACCAGAAGGAAAGTAATAGAAATCTGAGGATAGGCGAAAGGCATGTAAAGGCAAGATAAAATGCATCAACTCAATTAAGACAAAAGGAACATAAAAGGAGTGATAAAATAGCATGCAGGCATAAAAGGCGAAATAAATACATGACGACATGAAAAGGCTAAATCAAGTAAAGGCATAAAAAGGCAAAATCATGTACATGAAGACATACAAAAATGAGGTAAAACATTCAATCAAATTAGCATAAGTGTAAAGGATAAAACCCTCACCCGACCTCAACTCGAACTCGACGAGTCGACTCAGTTTTTCTTCCTCTCTTTCTTTCTTTCTTTCTTCCTTTCTTTCTTTCCTTCTTCCTTTCTTTCTTTCTTTCCTCTTCTCTTTTCCTTTCTCTTTTCTTTCCCTTCCTCCTGGACCTGTGTTGTCCTTTTATAAGGCGCGGTGCACCTTCTAGAACACTCTGCAAAGGGTCGCACTCTGTTACGCAATTGGTCTCTCTTGAGCAGCGACTTCCGGAAACAACTTGCACCACAACCGGGATCGACGTACATACCGACTTAATCTCCCGATCAGCCTTCTTGGGAGTGGTTGCCCCACCCCTCTCCCTCCCCCTTGCTCCGGTTTGAATGGCCTTGATCGGCTCGAATATCCCTCACCAGCCTCTCCTATGTAGTGAAGTTAGAACCGCACCATCTCCTGTCGACATAGCTTGCGGACGAGGATGCGACTTGGTTGAAAGTAGAAACCACTAGGATCGGTTCGAAATCGTCCCAGTAGCACGATGGACAGTTTTGATCATCCCTGCGGATGATGGTGGGTCCTAAGATTCATCCCAACGGACGGCGTCTGGAATTTCAATCTGCGAGAGATTTCTTTTCCCACCTTTCTGATCTAGATCTATAGCGAAAAGAGGACTAGGTTTGGTTATTTCGCCTTCCGCACCAGATGAACGGTCTGGATCTTCCAGAAAAAGCCGTGATGGTGGCCCACCATCACCCCACAAAAGAACGTCTGCTGCGAACGAGGACATTGCGTATTTTAGTCGGTCAATGGGTCATTGACCGACTTTCAGTTATGGTGTTCTGCAGTGCGGGATTTGTGTGCTCGCTCTATTCCGACTGTGGGGTCCACGAGCCGATCGAAGTAAATCTACCCTGTTCATCAATCTCAGCGAACTAGGTTAGGGCCTGTTCTAAAGAAAAGAGTACAAGGTTGATCCTATGTGGCCCATTATGTCCGTTGTTATACTTAGTTGCGGGTCTTGATGATCCAACGACTGTACTTCGAGGTGTACGGTTAATTTGTCCTAATTAAGCTTGTTACGAGACTGCTGCATGAAACGGATTTGAGGAACTATGTGATTTGGGACTTCTACCTATATTAGTGGCATTTTTTGTAATTAATACCAATCTATCAATTCTGTGGAATCTAATGTCTTTGAGTTAATAGGCATGTAACTAAGTAGTTCTTATAAAAGAACCTATGTCTAGATCCTTATAGGTTATGGGACTTACCTTGGTTTAGTGTAAGGAAGTGTACATATACTAATCCATGTGATTAAGGGTCGTATTACTTGATAACGCCCGAGGACTCTTGATGCTTGAGTATCAAAAGTTTGGGACATTACAATTAGCGTCTTGAACTTTCCATCTTAATCCACTACTTAAAGTATATTCTTGAACTTTCCATCTTGATCTACATTAGACGGACCACTTCATAAGCTGTTTTGTCTAAACAAAATTTGACAAACAGAGGTGTGATTTATATAATATAGCACTTACAGTTACTTCTTCAAAATCATCCTACACTACCGATCTTTTTTTCGCTTTTCCCGTAATATGTAATTGTGTGGTACTAGTATCAATGGAACCTCTTTATCTTCTAGACATAATCCTTTATCTTCCAAGATCATCGGCGATGTAATTAACAAACCACCTGGGGTATTGGAAAGACCCTCACTAGCCATCTAATAGTTGAAAGATACTAAATCATATTAGCATTAACAATCTAATGCTAAAAGAGTTATCCTAAATCTTAAATTAGTTACCCATCCAAGGTTGGATAGATTGTAATACTTTCATATTCCCATTTAAATGCCTATGCTGAAAATTCGGCAGCATCTCCCCATGCCTCTCCAGATAAGTTGTCTTCTGCTACATTCCAATGTCAAATATCTAAAAAATGTGAAGATATTTGACATTAGAAATGAAAAGGAAGAAACATATCCAGAGAGAAATGAGGAGATGGACCATAGATCAGACATGAACATTTAAATAGATTATATGAAAGCATATTATCCATCTAACCTTGAACTGTCCAAAATGGGACAATTTAAGCAATTTCTATGTCACCAAAAACATGTTATACTATGTACGACCACATAGAAAGCCTCAAATGGGTAACTAATTATCTAACTCATAATCACAACTCACAAGTCACAATAATAAGCTAAATTAGTTACCCATCTAAGGTTGGATGATTGTAATACTTTCATATTCCCATTTAAGCGCCCATGCCAAAAATTCGACATCATCTTGTGATGTCTCTCAGGATAAGTTGATCTTCTGTTACATTCCGATGCCAAATATCTAAGCAATGTGAAGATATTTGACATTAGAAATGAAAAGGAAGAAACATATACAGAGAGAAATGAGGAGATGAATCGCAGATTAGGTATGAACATTTAAATAAGTTATATGAAAGTATATTATCCATCTAACCTTGAATTGTAAAAAATGGAACAATTTGAGCGATTTTTATGCCACAAAAACACACTATATCTATGTATAACCATATAAAAATTTTCAAATGGGCAACTAATTATCTAACTCACAATTACAACTCACAAGTCACAATAATAAGCTAAGAAAAAAAAAAAAGCAATGTAATACATATTAAGCTAACTATACAATGCACAAAAATAAGATAAGTAAAAAATCAATGTAATACAAATTATACAAACATATTAAACTAACTAGTAAGCTGTAAGAAATAAGCAATATAAATGGTAATACCAAAAAGCAATGTAAATGGTAATTCCAACAAATTAACTACTAATTGTTTAATTCAAATTTTCAAATAAATTAAACACTTTTGCAATTTAGGAATTAGGGTTTAGGGATTTGGTTTAGGGTTAGGGTTAGTGTTAGGGTTAGGGTTAAGGGTTAGGTTTAAGGTTTAAGGTTTAGGGTTAGGGTTTGGTTTAAGGTTTAAGGTTTATGTTAGGGTTTGGGTTAGGATTTAGGTTTAGGGTTAGTGTAGGGTTTAGGATTAGGGTTAGGGTAGGGTTTAGTATTATAGTTAGTGTAACACCTCGAACTTTTCAATACTCGAGTATTGAAAGTTCTCAAGTGTTACCATGAAATTTAACTTATTATGCATATGTATATAATACCGATCTAACTAACATAACCTTACATCTATTCCCCAACACAAATCTGACCAGTAGGAATAATTTTCATTCATAGATCAAGCCATCTGACCGTTGATTTTGAGATAGGATTATCATATACCCAAGTATTCTCACTTGTCCATTATAACCGACCATTCAGTCAACTATTCACTACTAGGTAAAGATATTTAACCGTCCACTCTGAGTTTGGACCACCTACTTATATTAAACTAGTTACTTTATCTCTGCATCAGCTCGTACACATATTAAATTGAGATTCTGATCCATTAATCTTGTTCACTACCTATGAATATGCTTAACCCACCATCAAAACTATAATCTGAGAAACTTACACATGTAAACAAGTCCCTTAAATCTAACAGTATATATGTTCTGCCTCTTGATCACTCCAAAAACCCACTTGTGATCATCCGGTTACAAAACTGACCATACACCCATTTACATACATGATTAAAGTATTAACCATTTAGTTTTTCTATTCTTAACATGTCATCTGACCATCCATTACGTTAGTTAATATATGTACATTTCCTTAATTAATTTAGTGAATAATTCTTTGTTCATAATGATTTAGATACAAGTTCTTTTGTAAGAATTACTTAAAAACGTGCCTATAACAATGTAGAACCATTAGATTTTTCAAAACTCTCATATCAACAATAATTATGAAAATGCCATTAACCTAGACCCTTGAATTCTAGATCATATGGTTCCCACGATCTATTTGATGTGAAATTTTATACCATAACTATGTATCATGAATTAACCATACATGTCAAATTTCAGCCCTTAAATCATTTTAAAAGTGACCTGATTGACAAATCAGTCCCTTAATCGTTGATTTTGGTGTCCATCGAGTGAAGAAACCTCGTGGGTAGTCATAATAGGATATTTACCTCCATATGAACGACTTGGATTATCCATAATATGGACCAAGTGTGAAATATAAAGACCCCACTTTGGTAGGCTTTTCCATAGGCGTGAAGTTATTCTTTCAAGACTTACTAACTCCTTATAAATCTGGATCTTTCGATTTAACCACTTCCTACTATCTATCACAACTCAAATTTGTACCACACTTTGGTCTCATATGAATACGAGGTTATATAAAATTTAAACCTCGATCTATGATCGTACTCCATTGAATGTTAAAGTCAGCTCCTTTCTTTTGGTACAAAAGGTGAAATTTTAGATTTATGCTTTTTCACCATCGATCAACCACCAAATTTTATTTAACCGTTTGCCTATCCTGACTTCACATTTCTCCCAAAATTAGGCCCTAATCATTAAGTGTGGACCGTTAATTGAGATCAAGTTCGTTTTGACACCCATTAGGAGAATTTTCAATATAGGTCAATCTAAATTTTGAATCACCAAGAAACTGATGACCCCGACATAATGAATGAATTAGATTTAAAGAAAGATCATCAGAAAATGGAAAATTGGAGAAACCCAATCCAAGTGGAATGTGAAACACACCCCTCTCATACGCCCACTCCTTTTAAAAAGGGGTGTGGGTGCCCTTCTCCACTCACATGACAATAACCCCAACGTCCAAGGAGGAGAAAGAGAAAGAGAAAGAGAAAGGGAGAGAAAGAGAATGAGAATGAGAAGAATAGACGCCCTAATCCTTCTCCATATGTATGGTGTTTGCCTCTTACTCAAACGATGTCATGATTCATGTGGAAGTTTTTCATGTATAAGCTTTCCTACATGGATATGTACCTAGTATTTAGATATAAGGCTAAGGTGGGGGATTCTTTTAAGCTTACCTTAATTTGAGTTGATATGATTTATCTTACCCTTTTACATACTTCCATGTTACTGTGAATCCTCCCTGCAATTATTTAATTTACCATCATAAATTATTTATGCTTTGGGAATTATGTTTAAGGTATAATTTTAATTATATGTGATCTTTATGAACTTATGTGAGGCTATGGATAAAAGCCTTGCCCTTTACCAATTTTATTGAGTTAACCATTGCTACTCTTCTCTTTTGTTGAGTTAGCAATTGCTACTCTCCTCTTTTATTGAGTTAGCCTATCACTACTCTTCTCTTTTATTGAGTTAGCTTATTGCTAATCTTCTCCTTTATTATGTTAATTTCGTGCTACCGCCCTTTTATGGCTTGGACATGTGTCTTGAAATTTCAAAACTCCCATGATTAATTTATTTCCTCTTTGGTGCAAGTGATATATTAAAGGTATCATAACTAGTGATTCAAATATTTTATTATGGACGTAATGCACTCTGGGTAGAGACCCTCTTGGTCGACGCGTAATTCCATTGGTATGAGTAGTGGTGCACAAATCAATGTAAGTAATTCGCAATGCATGTTACATCACTTCCGGGATTGGACGTCGCAAATAGTCGCTCCATGAATAAATCGTGCCACGTAATTCATCCTACTCATGTGTCGTGCCGCCTTGAGATATTCACATAAATCCATGGTAATGTTGGACATGCCGACGAATCTCCATAGTGTGAGAATGTGGGGATAGCCGGGTTTTCTATGAATTATATTCCAAATTGTGATGATTACTACGTATGATGAGCCGCACACACATTGTTAGGCATGCATTCATTTATATATATATATATATATATATATATATATTATATATATATATATATATATATTTGTTGCACATACTGTGTAACACCCCGTACATTTCAGTACTCGGATGTTACCATGGGGACCTAACTTAGTATAACACAGGCTTGATTTGTGCGAACATTCACACACTCTATCCTAAAATTGTTAATGATGATCTTCATCCGTAGACCAACCCATCCATTTATTAAATTCTCAAGATGAGCCACCACATCACCCTAAAACTAAACCACCTGCCACAAATATGATATCTTAAGTCATACCATCCACCATTTGGTGCATCCTTAATAACATAGAGGACGAATCACGCCAAAAACATATAAATTGACTAATTAACACCTAACCCGCCATTAGGTTCCCTATAGAATTAATTAGGAATCCATATGAAACTTGAATATCAAATCTAAAAATGATCCGACCATCTAATCAACGAAAATCCTCAATGAAATCCAAAAGAGGGCAAATGTTGTGTAGCTTATACATATAAGATGACATCGATTTAAAGTAAATAGTGGCCTCGGGTGACTCACTAGTTAGGTGAAAGGTGTTGATCGTGGGATTCGGCCATAGATCGCCGTCAGATCAGCGAAGATTCACTATTAAAGCATAAGATTCTAAGTGTGGCCTCCATGAATTTAGGATCTACCCCATATCAGGTCAGGGGTCTTGATGAGGCCAGTGGAAGTAGGTGGATGACGCAGATTGCACAAACCAGTCATATGGGCCCCACTTTTGGTAGTGTATGTGCACAGCACACGTGCACCCCATGGTCCACCGAACTAGGAAATCCAGTCAAATGGGTTTGACCCGATGGATTTAGCAAGAAAGTAGGGAGCTTTCTTCCCATTTGAGCCAACTCAAATGGACAACGTTCGTTTGGCTTGGACATGGCCCACCATTAGGGCCCTCCTGATTTTCGAAACCGTCCATCTTGTTGAGGACCCAAATACGACCAGTCCCTGCCCATTTCCACCGTTCAATGGCACAGGCACGCGCACAAGCTCAGCCACAAACTAGATCGTGTGTGGCTGTCTTTTTGAAAATGGAAATATTAATTTTCTTTCTCCTTTCCTGGTTGGCAATCCGTGTGCAATCTCCTCCTGTGATCCCAGCCCTCCACCTCAATAAATCACAACCCTCCAAGTTAGGGCTTTCCTAGGCTACTGCTCGAGTTTCTCTCGTTGTCCTCGCTAGTTGAAACACAAGCTCATTAGTAAAGAAGCTAATAACCATCCATCCAAAGGGTCCCACAGTGATCAAGGGACCTATCCACACAGTCCAATTGTTGCTGATCATCGGATTAGCCCTCCGATGATGACCCACCATTAACAATCGGGTCATCTTCTCCGTTGGCTGAAAGAACCTACCACCATTATGTGGGCCCCATCCTCTGATATAGGCCATCCTTTAGGTGGGTCAGGGTCCCAAAAATTCATTCCCTAGGTCCGATTGAAGCCATGCAAGGGTTTAAGGGTGATCAACATCTAATTAACAAATAACACCAAGTTTTCGTGTGGATTAGAGCTCATGTTGTATCTAATCCAGAGATTAGTGGCAGACCGTTTTAGGACCAAGAAATGGCTATAAATAGCCTCCTTTTTAGGGCATTCCTTGCCAAAAACAGAAAGTCGAGAGGGGAGAGTGAAGCGTCGTTTTTCCTGCACCAGCTTGACTCAGACCGAGTACGATCTGGGTTTGTTTGCACGACCTGTCTAGTTGTAAGAAGAAGAACAAAAAGAAAAGAAGAAGAAGAATAAGAGAAGAAGGGAGAGAGAAAACCAGAGAGAACGAGAGAGAAAGGGAGAGGAACGAGGGTGATGTTCGCGTCGCAAGTGACTCGCCCGAGCTGCGAGTTCAAGCCAGCACGTCCCAGGCAGTTTAGACGTTGTGTGGGTCCTAGGAGAAGGCAAGGAAGAGGGGAAAAGAAAATAAGGGAGAAGGGAGAAGGAAGGGAAGAAAAGAAGAAGGAGATCGGCGAGTGAGTTACGGGTGCCGTGTTGTAACCAGGTTGTTGTTCAACCTGGTGATGCTTGCTGCTGCTGGGTTTAGTTCAAGCCAGAGCTATTGCATGACATTTCAACAGAAAGGGGTTGCATGAAGAAGAGGGAGAGAAGGAAGAAAGAAAATGCAGAAGAGAGGAAAAAGAGGAATCAACGCTGGGTCAACTCAGCTGCTAGGCCCATATGATGATTTTTGGGGACTAGTTCGAAGTGATGCTGATCCTAACATGTTGGGTCGGCAACAGGGTGCCTGCAGCTGGTTGGGTGCGGCTTTTCAGCATGGTGAGCGAGCTTAGGTCTGAAGCTGAGTCATATTAGGCCATCCCACGTTGATACCAAGTCGACTCCGTATCCTTCTCCGAGCCTAGCTTCAAGAGTGCTAGGTTGGGCCTGTTACCATAAATTTACATCAGAAAGCTTAGCTTGATGGCCGAATTCATGGATGACTCGGTGTAACACCCTGAAAATCGGGGGTCGAGCATAAACTCAACTCCCGAGTTCCAACGCATCACTTATGCAATAAAGATAATGATGATTATGATGAGAGCATTGAAACATGAATGGGATTATACCAAAACAACATATCATACTCCAGAGACAGTTAAATTGCAACCATAAGACTGTGATAGATATATAAAATATAAAAACAGTGGCGAGTCTCCAGAGTGTGATAATGTTACCAGGTTAATTAATTAGAAGTACAAGTCCAATTTATACGAAAAGTGTAAAGTCATCTAGACAACATCCCTATACCCCGTTTATCAAGACACGGCTCACATGAAGCCGCCAAAAACTGCATAAAGGAGGAATCCTCCTCATCTTCAAAAAAATCCGGCTCCGCTTCACAACATCGCCATCATCTGAAACTCAAACAAATCTGGTTGGTGTGTACAATACCGTCCCGTAACGTGGGAGTGAGTGATCAACTCAGTGGAACAATAAAGCAAAGGTTAACATGTTATCAATTCAGTCAAGCAGTAATGATAAAGTAGTACAATCAAACACTCCTAACTACTCTTATTAATGTAAGTATGAATGCAGTCATGATGCATGCCCTCACCACACACTCCCTCGTGCGACACCATCTTACGATCACGGCATGCTTGCATTCCCCAGTGCTCCACATCTTTCAGGCACATGCAATGCAATGATGAGCATGATTACCGAGTTGTTATTAGTCCATTTCAAACAGCAGTATTGGGAAACTAAGGTACCTCCCTTGTATCATTCCCAAACATGATCCATTCTAGGGTCGTCAGTTCCAGTTAATCTCATACGATGGTATGTTTCTAAGTCACTGCAAGGGCTGCCAGGGCTGTTACACGGAACCGTTACACCACTCCCCCATCACCCTTTTAACGGTTCATCACTAAATTGATACAGGCCTAGTTCATACTCTATTCACCGTGGCAAAACTCGTCGCCTCACCGCAAATTCAGAGTATGCTTGAGGTCACTACAAAGGGCTGTCAGGGCTGTTACACGCATTCGTTGCACCACTCCCCCATCACCTTATCAATGTAGACCGACATCACGAATATAATGTCCCATACCACCATAATCGGCTCACGAGTCTGGTTGCTCACTGGTCACTACGGGGAGGCACATGGCCCCAGCGTAGGCCGACAGCTCAACCACGGTGTCCCATACCACCATGCCCGGCTCATGAGTCTTAGCGGATCGAGGTATCATGGTTAACGGGATTTCACTGGTAAGTTTGGTACCCTAGGTTCAAGTAGTAGCGTCCAAACATGGTGAACATACATAAGACAGATTAGGTTGCTTGACGAGCTCGGCTAGCTCAAGCGCACAACAAGTTGAACAATATAAAGCGCATAAGCACTTCGTGTGGCCAACCACTATCGCCAACCAAAGTACGACTCGGGTTCGTCGAACACATTTCACGTGGCAAATGAATCTCAGCCACGAATTCAATTCCGTTACCGATTGTCTGGACTATAATCATAGCCCCAAACACAATCAATCCATGACCAGAAGCATGTAGAGTAAAGCAGAATAAACAAAGTGATTCAAGCATGTTGACAAGCATGTCATAAAACATGTAATAAAGCATAATATAAACAGGAAATATAAACACCTATATTTCATAAGCGGTTAAATTAATCAAGCAACATGGAGGAAATCATATACATCTCTAAGGTAGCTGAGAATCCTATCTCAACACCCTATTAAACTTAGTTCGTCACACAATTTCTCACACAAGCATTTTAGCAAACACTTAAACTACACCACTCCAACATACATGACGTATGTTGATTTCAACATAGAATAGGACAAATCCTTATAGCAAGGAGTTGTCGCATACACATCAATCATGTTCTTACATTCAATACATTTGGCAGACATAAATCATAAATCCATATTTATTTAGTCATTTTAACAAACACTTTAAACTACATACATCAACATACATGACGTATGTTGATCACATAGGTATAAGGCCAAATCCTTTCACTAGGGAGTTGCCCCAATTATAACACGCGTGCACCCACGACGAATAGTCATGGCAAGTAGGAATCCAAGTTCCATGTTCATTCAGTCATTTCCACAAACACTTGGGCTACATGTTTTAGCATATATAGTGTATATTGGCCGTGGCGTGATTTAGGGCAAATCCTTTCGTCAAAGGGGTGTCACCTATACAACAATCATGTAGCCATGACAATCAGTCATAGCGAGCACGAATGCGAATTCTATATTCATTCAGTCATTTTCACAAACACTTAGAATACAGTACTTTAACATACATAGTATATATTATCAAAAACATGTATTAGGGCGAACCCTCTCGCCAAGTA
Source organism: Magnolia officinalis (assembly GCA_021015155.1). Lineage (NCBI taxonomy): Eukaryota > Viridiplantae > Streptophyta > Magnoliopsida > Magnoliales > Magnoliaceae > Magnolia > Magnolia officinalis. The sequence goes on from JAJHSJ010000015.1 coordinate 23,984,790, forward strand.
AGTGTTATACACATATATAATATGTTCATACAACAAATAATCATGGCAAATACAGTTCCAAAATTTATACGTATACGGTACTTTCTACAAATACCTAGAATATACAAAATTCCATATTCTTCGTATTTAATCAAAACGGAAAACAGACAGCACTTTGTACATGTACAATTGCATGCAGATCATGAATCTATCATTATCTGACATTGAAAGCGTTGAAAACCATAACCTATACACCTAAAGTCCGCACCTTTAGTCGTAGAATCGTAACGGAGTCGACAGATTCACTAAGATTCCGTATTCGGCAGTTTGGTAACCTATAGATTGAAATAGGTTAGCTATTTCATAACCTACAACTATCAAAATCCTAAATCAGTTTAGGGTTAGGGTTTCTTACCTAGAAATGACGCCGGAATTGCTGGGAAAGCGATTAGAATGGAGTGGTTAAGCACGTATAGCAGCAGAGAAGCAAGGCAGGGAGATGCTCCCACATCTCCCACACTTTTTCTCTCTTTTCTCTCTCTTTTCTAGGGTTTTATCTCAAATTCGTATGGCTGAATGAGAGAGGGTTTTGAGGTCCTTATATAGCCTAAAAACTCACCAAATTAGACTCCAGGTCAAGGTATACTTAGGTTATAACCAATGCGGGCCAGTTTCAGCTCAACGGAGGACTTCTGGCGGGCCCCCTTGAGCCAAAGGTCGGACTTAAGCTCACTAACACTGGATCTAGGTACCATTAAGTTTTCGTTTCGGTCGGCTTCCCAGATCACATGTGGCGGACTAGTTTCAATTCAACGGTAAGTGGATCTCGATCGGAGATTCCGAGTACATGGACATGTGTATGAAATTTCCCTTGATCCGAGGGTGTATTTGGGTCAGATTCTGACGGTCAAGTTGCTCAATACTGATCTGCAAGCGAGACGTGCCAGATTTCATAAATTCATATTTATTTTGGAATTATTTTCGTGTTTCTCACACTCCTCGCTCCGGACTCAAGCGAATTGCACTGGGACACTATCTAGATTTGATTTCCGAGATGGTTGCCAAGCCCAGCAAGGCGGTCCTAATTCCTTAACTTCGTGTAAATCGGACTTTCGACGTGTGGTCCAGATCTGATACGGAGTTTTGAGATGCTCCCGAGAGCAGCCGGGTAATGAGATTGATCTTAGATTTTAGGGTAATGTAGCGTCAATGATTCTACAAGTTTTGGGTCTTGCAGATCGTATTTAAAGTGATTGGTGCTAATTTCATAGGTACTCTAGTTTAACACTGGCTAATTCTCGCCTAATTTCTAAAGGATTTAGTCCTGAGTAATTTCTGTCTGAGGTGGTACCTGGGCCTTTGTAGTTTGTATATAAAGTGATCCAAGTTATAATACTTAGCTAGTTTAAGATAGTGTCTAGGGTGAAAGTACTTAGAAAAATTGAAAGAACAAGGTGGTGAAGGGTGGGATTTGTGAAGGAAATGGGTTCAAAAGCGGTTTTAGACTTTGGGATTGAGTTCTGACAAGTTAATAAGGTGTTAGGATCGACCCATTGCCTAAGGACGTCTTATTCCATGTCGACAAAAATCCGGGATGTTACACTCGGTTTTCCACTAAGTCGAGCAACACCAAGTCAAGGTAATGTCCTCTTAACTCGGGGGTTTTTACTGAGTCCATTGGTTGTATATGGGGAATTGTTAGTGGTTTCGTTAGCATTTGGACTAGGTCGTGATTGCACATGTAACAACTAGATTTGACTCTATCCGGCTACATTTCGTACTATCTAGCGGGCCACACGCAACTAGGTTGCTTGATTAAGGTGAGGACTCACCCTTTAAGCTTCCCACTTAAATTCATCAGTCTGGACATAGATGATGCTTTGATTTCTCTCATTGAGTTACTTGCCTCACCATTGAATATGCTAATTTTTTGCACAATTATTTCCTTTGTTAAATGATAAACATCTCTATTTAATTATAGCAAGCATAAATGATTTAATGATAACATGTTATGTTTAGTTGTACATTTGTTAATTAATTATATGTTTGCCACTTGCAATCAAGTGATGGAATGAATGGAACCTATCATGTACTTACCATCTTGCGGTTCATATTTGACTTACGCGTCTTAGATCGTGCATTACCTTACATGGCTTGGATCGCATATTTGCCCTTCGTGGCTTTGATGGAACATTGGCACCCTTTTTGTGGTTCGGGTCATTATGCGGAGTTCGTTATGATTTTCGAGTGGAGATGAAGTTCACTTGTCGATTTTCTAGCCATCTTGTGGAGTTCATACGATTTTCGAATGATGCTAGAGTTCCCATGTTGATTCTCTCTTTATCTTGCGGAGTTCAGTCGTACCTTAATTTCTGGGTGAAGTAAAGGTTTGTATGTTGGTTTTCTAGACATCTTGCAGTGTTCAGTCGTATCATGATTTATGGGTGGAGCTGAAGTTTACTTATCGATTTTCTAGTTATCTTGCGGAGTCCACATACGATATGATTTTTAGGTGGTCTAGAGTTTGTATGTTGATTGTCTCTTCATCTTGCGGAGTTCAATCGTACCATGATTTCTGAGTGGAATTGAAGTTTGCTTATCGATTTTCTATCCATCTTGTGGAGTTTACGTACGATATGATTTTCGAGTGAAGTAGATGTTTGTATGTTGATTTCCATTATGCGAAGTTCGTTATGATTTTCGGATGGAGCGGGAGTTCGCTTATCGATTTTCTAGCCTTCTTATAGAGTTCATACGATTTTCAAATAATGTTGGAATGCTCCTATTGATTCTCTCTTCATCTTGTGGTGTTCAGTCGTACCATGATTTTCGAGTGGAGCGGGAGTTCGCTTATCAATTTTTTAGCCATCTTGCGGAGTTCACGTATGATATGATTTTCGGGTGAAGTAGAGGTTTAAAGGTTGATTTTCTATTCACCTTGTGGAGTTCACTTGTACTGTATTCTGGGTGGAGTGGGAGTTCAATTATCGATTTTCTAGCCACCTTGCGGAGTTCATGTACAATGTGATTTTCAGGTGCAATAGAAAGTTGTATAACTGATTATTTGATTATCTGGACACATTCACTTACATTGCGATTGCTATTATATTTTTTCTTATGATGAGATTATGTTGATTGGCTTAATTTTTGAGTATATGATCATGATTATGAATTGCGTCATTTCACATATCCATTTTTATGACTTGCGGTCTATTCTGGATTATGAATGTTGAGTATGTAATCTTAGAGCGTACTTCATACTACGATAGCCATTGACGCTATCAAACTGTATCAGTTGATGCAGGTGTAGAGCAAGCTGATGTTATTCACTAGTTCGCTAGAGCAGATCGGGTAGCTGAGGAAGTAGATGGCATCCCTGCGGCCCATATTGATCTCCATCATTAGATGATAGATTTCTATCTTTGTTTAATAAACTTTGTTATTTGAGATTGTATAAGCCTTGTATGGGCACTACATTTGGATATTTATGGTGATTGAAATGTTTTTATACAATGCATGGTTTATTCCGCTAACATTTGCTACTAACTCTAATTAGTGATAAGAAGATTTAAATTTAAACTAAATTTTAAAGGCTAACACTTGGGTTTTTGAAAAACGAGTCATATACTCGAGTTTCGAAAACCGGGGCGTTACATACTGATACCACTTGTAGTGGTGGAGTACGAGACGTATCAGAACCCTTACATTACTTTTATGAATCTATTAAATTATTATAAATCTTAAAAGGATAACCATCACTATGAGTAGGGCATTAACCCTCTCCGACCGTACAGATGATGCAGGTGATGTGCAGATTGAAGACACAGATGATAATCCCCATACGAAAGATTATTCTAAATAAATAAAGAGATAGCTTTATGTTTAGTTTTATTTCTTTCCGATGCAAACTTTGATAATGTAATAAGCTCTCACTGAGAGGACATTTGATAATTTGTTGAATTCTTTTAATTTAATGGAATATTAAATACAGTTGATTTTACTCAATCAATGGTTACTTTCGTGAATGTAATTGGATGTGATCTAAATGAAATAATAATAATTTAAGGTAATATTTTGAAAGCATCCGAATCTTTACATTATTAACACCTGGAATTCTCGGGTACGAATATGTACTCTAGCCACAAAAATTCGGTATGTTACAGTTGGTATCAAAGCATGAGAATGAGATTAACTGGGCCTGAGGGAATGGACCATCATAAGCTTTACGCGACTAAGATTGAATCATGAATTAGCTACATACACTTAGGATTATTTCCTAAAGAATTTAGGAAGTTGAAGAATTAGAAACCCATATTCAGGCTCCCCACCAAACTTGCTAGATGTGGAACTTAGGAATTACGAATCTAGGTACCCTTGGAACAAATCCCCAAAATTCCGAATAAACTTGTTCTAAATTAAAATTCATCATTAAATAGAGTCACAATCAAGAAGAACAAGTCTCCCACATGGAAAGTGAGATTTTCTAGTTTTTCCATACTTTTCAACTATTTCAATGAAATTTTGATATGTTGTGAAATCTCCACTAGTTGCGGAAAATAGACACATTGGAAAATTTTCTAGTATATCACTTAGGTCTCCATCAATCTCCTTCTAAAATTTCATTTCAATTGGGTTTGTACAAAATTCTATAAAAATCCAACAGTAGTAAAATTTGGTAGAAATTACTACTGGACATTAAGTTTTCATACATTTTGCAAGGGTAAAACACTCCCCAAACCATGGAATCTGTTCACAACCCTAAGTGTAGGGTCGCGATGCAGTAATAATCTCAGTGAGACCGAGGTCGAATCCACAGGACTAATCTCGTGTGTATTCTAAAAGCAACTAGAAGTAGAACTAGAAAAAGATATGAATCTAAATCTGGAATTAAAGGGAGTAATTGTGAAGTGTGTAATTAGAAAGTTAAGAATTCAAATGTGGGAACTAGGGTTTCTAAAGATCCACTTGTAGCAATCAAGGTGATTCCTTACTTGATTCAAGTAACACAATTGAAATTAGAGTCATATCCTGTCCAATTGGAAGATATAACAATTAAGATCAAATCTGAACTTCCTTTGACTTAATTCTCAAAAGAGGAGAATTATGATAATTGACAGGGATTCCATCACCAAATCATGCCCATGAGATGATGGCAAACAACAGGATTTACCAATCCCATAATCTCAAAACAAGAAAAGAAGATACTCGAAGCTATTGCAGATCTACTGTAATTTAAGTCATAATAAATCATTAAAAAATTGAAAGTATTCCTTAAATATCAAACTAAAATCAAAGTAAGTTCAACATAAACATGAATCAAAGCAACGAAAACATCCCATCATGCTACAAGCTTCACCACTTAGACCTAACTAAGAGGTTTAGCCAACCTAAACATGATTGGAACTAAAACCCTAGAAGAAAACATGAAAAACTAAGGAAGAAATGAAGAAAAATGCTTGGCCACGGCTCTACACCCTTGTGCTTTGCTCCTCCAAACCCTAGACTATGCCTAGGAACATCCTAGGGAGTCCTATTTATAGTTGTGGAACTCTAACTTTCGCACCTAGTTAGAAAACTTTAGAAACTGCATCAAATTTACACAGTTTGCTAAAATAGACTTCACTCTGCGCAGTTTCTCAAAATAGACTTCACACTGCGCAATTTCACAGAATGACCCAGAGTTTCAAAAAATGATTTTTAAGGACAATTTCAAGATTCATTTTCTTCACTTCAAATCTTTGATTCTCTTCATTCCTCACTTGGTTTTCTTGGATCTTTGGCATGTGAATTCTTCAATCTTGGTTTCCTAAGATCCATGCCGTGCCTTGGTGATTCTTGAGCATCAAATCAATGCTTTTAGTACCCTTTTCAATCAAAGCTCTTAAATTCACCTTGCAACACAAATATGAGTAAAATAGAACATTAAGCATTATCATGCTTATAAAACCAAGATATAAATGGGGGATAATATGCAATATTTGACCCTTAACAGAATCTTACCTTGGGAATTTTTCTGTAGCTTTAAGAATAAGTCAAGGACTTAATTTTCAAATTTTAAATAAATTGAACGTATGGATCAGTAATTAAAATTCTGAGTGTAACAGGCTATCAATATAAAACAATTTTGGGAATTTACAACCCTTTATGTAAAGATACACTAAAGCTTAGGTTCAATAATGAATGGATAATTTGGGCATATCTTTTATGAAACCTAGGCTAATTTTACAGTGGAATAAGAAAAAAATGATATTCCCCAAGGATCTAGAATGATTGGCACCATGGATATACGGAATCATATTCAAGCAAGTTAGAAACGGTTTGATCCGAGTACCAAATCACTAGAGCTTACTAATGAACTCAATACTCTGATCAAGCAGAAGTTCGAGACTCACCCAGAATGGATAATATCAAACAACTCACTGTCTCGGCCAGGCAAGAGTTCAGTGTGTCAGGATTAGCCGTACTATAACCGTTTTCTATATTGCCCTGAAACATTAAGAACAGAAAAAAAAAAAGAAACTTTACTCTATATAGTGAGGGAACTAATGTGTGAAATACTATAAAGTTAAATTCGTAAATAAATAAAATAATTATATGTATATAAATCTCAAGGTCGAAATTTTCATTTAAGGGGGGTAGATTGTAGCGTCTTGATTTCATATAGCCAATTATACACACACACACCAAGACATATATATCCACCCCACGAGGAATATAGTGAAAAATTCGTGATGTTAACACCAAGACATATCTTTACATTATTAATGCCCGGAATTCTCGGGCATGAGTAAGTACTCTAGCTACAAAAATTCGGGATGTTACAGTTAGGGTTAGGGTTAGCTCGGTCGGACCACCAACGACCCAGGGTAGGACACCGCAGCCGAGCCAACGAGGTCCCGAGCTCAGCCGGACTACCAGCGAGCCAGGGCGGGACCGACCATGAAGGTTGGTCCGAGTGCGAGGTCGAGCCAGGGTGGAACGCTAGTTGCAGCCGAGCTAGCGAGGTCCCAAGCTTGGCCAGACTACCAGCGACCCAAGACGGGACCCACTATGAAGTGCAGTCCACCATCGAGCTAGGGCGGGACCCACTGTCGTGTTCAGTAGCTAACTCGTGTCTGTCCCGATCCATGGCAGGCCACGACCAATGTTCCGAGCCAAGGGTGGGCCACCAGCGGCTTGCACGGCTGCACCAGATGTCCCGACCCAGGACGGGAGTGTAGGGGCACAAAAATATATATTTCTCTCTCTAGAAGTCGCAATGCGCATCCATCGCCTCAATGTGGAAATTCCATTGTGATCCTTGTTAGAGTGTAGAGGCCCATGCTGAGAAGCCCCTAGTTGTGCGCCTAGGGTTGTACGCCCTTGGTTGTGCGCCCAGGGTTGTGCACCCCCTGCCTGGACTCCTGTTGTGCGTCCCTACCTAGATTCCTATTGTACGCCCCTACCTAGAATCCTGTTGTGTGCCCCCTGCCTGGACTCCTGTTGTGCACCCCTGCCTGGACTCCTGTTGTGCGCCCCTTGCCTGGACTCCTGTTGTGCGCCCCCTACCTGGACTCTTGTTGTGTGCCCCTACCTAGATTCTTGCTGTGCGCTGGAAGCTATTGCGCCCTGGAAGCTGTTGCACGCTAAAAGCTGCTGTGTGCTGGAAGCTGTTATGCGTTGGAAGCGGTTGCACGCTGGAAGCTATTGTGCGCTGAAAGCTGTTGGGCGCTGGAAGCTGCTGTGCCCTATAAGCTCTGGGCGCTGGAAGCTGTTGCGCGTTAGAAGTCGTTGCGCACTGGAAGCTGTTGTGCGCTGGAAGGAAGCTGTTGTGCGCTAGAATCTGCTGCGCGCTGGAAGTTGTTGCACGCTAGAAGGCGTTGCGTGCTGGAAGTTGTTGCGCGCTGAAAGCTGTTGTGCACACCCTATTATGCGCAGATAGCCTTCACACATGCTAGACACCTATATGGCACAACGGAATTATGACACAACAGAATTATAGCACAACAGAATTATGACACAACAGAATTATGGCACAACCCAAGTTCATGAAGTTTCCATCTCTTCTTAGATTGTGCACCAGTTATGCTTACCTAAAATGCCCTTTCCTTGATCAAGTGCGCCAGTTGCCGGATTCATAAAGGGAAAGTAAAGGAAATGTGAATCACAGAGAAAGAGCTCCAGGAGAAAGAAGAGTATGTCCGTACGACTAAAAGGATAAATGAAAGAATGATCAATGCCTATCGCACAACCAAATCAAGGGCTTTGCGATGAACAACAAAAGCGTCGACATACTGCAAAAATTGCCACTGAACTGTCTTCTCTTTCATTCATTGTGTTGATTGATTGTACTTTGTTTTCAGAATCAAGGGAATTCGAGGATGTAAATGAACTCAGAATGAATAGATAACTTGTAATCATTGTTCTCTCACTCTTTCTTTGTTATCATTGAATAAATCTCTCAAATCAAACGCATTTATTTTCTTGTCGAAACAAGGAGCTCGAAAATACACAAAAATATATATTTAAATGGAACCTACCTGATGAATGAATGAGGATGACCAGTGAAGATAGGGTGTTGGGCTGCTGAGTGTCCTGGATTCCGATCAAGTTCGGTACGGCGCTGGCTCAGGTAGGGTTAGGGTTCCGGTAGAAGAAGGGTAATGGTTTAAAAAAAAAGAAATAAAATCTAACTTGATAGTACCTGATTCCGGTCCGAATCAGATCAGATCGAGTTGCTACATGATCCGAACTCGACTCGGTCGGGCATCGGATCCAAGTGTGTCTACTCGATCTGACTTGACCTTAGCTTTCAGTTCGGGTCGAGTCAGATTCGATCGGTTTGGTTGAGTTGGGTCGGATCCTGCCCACCTCTAGAGCCTAGTCAAGCACATTGAAAGGATGGCCATAATGGCCTGCCCGTGTATCCAAACAACATAGTAATATATGGAAACAGATAGGCATTATGAATGTATCAACCTTTCTCTAAATAAATATGTAGCAAGCACCGCTCTTCTTGTTACGACTTCAACCTCTTACAGCCAATCAACCAACACCTTTCACTTTGGATGTAGTCACATGTGTCCCACAATCATAGATATTTGTGCATTCATCCAACTTCTTCCTTTCGGTGATCCAGTCTACCCAAACTTCGTTTAGGGCAAACAACACTACTTCTCCCTTCCAAACAAGTGGCAAAGCGTACTCTAACTTCAAGTCACTCCATAGCAAAACACATGTCATTATTGATGATTAGGAACATACGACATTTTTGTTGATGTGGATCTGTCATTATCTACTCTACTTGAGTGACGTGCAAATCATAATAAAGTATGTTTATCTGGCTAATGTCATGCCCTGAACTCAGAAAACGGGCTCATAAAATTCTCGATTGCCAAATCCGGCGTCGACAGCCTCCGTAGTGCCCCATTCTCGACTTCCGGCACCCATATGCCAGATTCCGATCCTGGGATCTTACAAGGAGGATTTTAAGTATGATTTTTTTTTTTGTAATGGAGCATAACCACAATCATAACCAAGTCACAAAACAAATCACCACATATCCTCTATAACAAAAACACTTTAAGTACAATACGGAAAGGGAAATACAAGTGATCAAAAGGCTCCAAAATAATCGGATGTGCACTCCTGCCTCAGCGCTGCTGCAAACCAACGTCACCTGCAAGCAACGGTCGTGCATAAGCTTACAAAAGCTTAGAGGGCAGTGTAAGTGTGTGTGCAAGGCAAGCGCCAAGTATACAATATCAGAGTAATATGGAAATATGCGGGTAAGTCCATGAATACTATCAGCTGTACTATAGCTATGTGATGCAAGGCATGAATGTTCTCAGCCATACCAAGGCCATGCGATGTGAGGCCTACGTAACCAAATGTCATATGCGTGATGCAAAGCAAGCATGTCAGTCCTCATCAAGTACACATATCAATACAGTTTTCCTCTGAGATATCACCGGGGTCTAATACACTCCATACTAACTACCACCTCCCTAGCCGCACAAGCCAGTAAGTGGAATAGACCACACTATCCGCCTGACCAGTAGTCTGCCAATACCTACCCGGATCATCGATAGCGGACTCATTTGCAAGCTGGTCAAACTCAGCCTAGCTTACAACCCCCTCACTCGGGCGGATAAGGCACACCTCCTTCCAACCGACCACGACACAGTGAGAGACGCGGCCTACTGGTATTCGGCACTCCTGTGCTCGTGTATCCAGTCGGTCTATATGTTGGAGCATCTCATGGTACCAAAAAGGTTCTAGGACTTTCACCAAAGGACATCCTAAGTACCCATAGTACTAGAACCTAGTATTTTCGGTATCCGATACCGCCATCCACGATGTACCTGTGGAGGTTACGACCTTGATGTCGCTAGGGCATACAATGGTCATGTCACACATATGCGAAATGCATGAGTCACACCGTCAGTCATGCAACAATCTTGCGCGTACTACGCGCTCATGTGGGTAATTCCTATCAGTGAGTCCCATATATAATCTGTCGAATGGTATATGCTATGATCAGTCACTACTCATATTAAGTATACATATGATGCGTATGGCATGAGTCATGGAATTATACTAAGCATGTATAAAGTAATGAACTATCCTTACAACGAAGATGGGCCTAGACGGCCTACACACAACAAGTATGGGCCTATCAATGGGCCCTAGGGAAAGTTACAATGCGGACATTTAACCAACATTATCCTTACAATGTGGACGTCAAACCATCATTGCTCCCAAGGCATAGCCCGCCATAAACATCATTACATAAACCCTGGTGGAATCACACATTGCAATGGACTTTATATACATCCCATTGACTCTCAAATACATCAAATGGGCCGCATCACATGGGCCTCATATATATCAAGGTGGGCCTCAGTAACGGGCCTTATACACATCAAGGTGGGACTCAACAACGGGCCTCATATACATCAAGGTGGGCCTCAACAACGGGCCTTGTACACATCAAGGTGGGCCTCAATAACGGGCCTCGTATATCACATCGGGCCTTATCAAATGGGCTTTATATACATTGAAATGGATCATAACCCATGTAGAGATCATTCTAGAGCATTTCACAAGGAATGAATCGTATTGAAAGATCATCTGGACCGCACTCCAAATAATAGTGGTGACAATGATTCCCACCATTAAAATCCTCGAGGCCCACCATAACATTTATGTTCCATCCAATCTGATCATAAGGTCACATAGACCTGAATTAAGAGGAAAAACAAATCCCCTATTGATCCAAAACTTCTGGAATCCAAGGGTTTCAATGGTAGATGTTCAATCCCACCGTTTCTACAGTGTGGTCCACGTGGTACTAGATTTGTCTTATTTTTTTTATCTCAAGCCTTAAAATGAGCTTTCAAAATGGTTGGACATTAGGGATACAACACATGCATCATGGTGGGTCCCACCGTCCAAGATCTGGACGGTGTGGATTGGACCACACATGCATCGCGTGAGGGGGGGGGGGCACACGGACGGACGGATGGATGGAATACACATACATCACGTGGGGCCTACGGGACCCACGGTCCCTGCCCTCTCCGTCTAATGGCGCAGCAGCAGGACGCTGCTGCAGCATCCTCTGGACGTCAGCGGCAGCGCCTGCTGCAGTTATATATATATTATTATTATTTTTTTGTGGTCTTTCTTAGGTGGGGCCCACATCAGGAGGATCCGACCCAACAGTTGAATTCTATGGCTCAAGACAATCCAAATGAGCTTAATATTCGATGTGTTTTGGTGTATAGAAACATTAGAGTGGGCCCTAACAGATTTTAACGGTGAAGACCACTGTTTTCAATGATATGGCCCACCAGATAATTGGATTGGCCTCATATTTTGGCTCAACGCCTAAAATGAGCTGGGGAATGGGATGGATGGCGTGGATTAGACCCATACATCAAGGTGGGGTCTATATGAGTGGCCCACCCAAAAGCCTAAAAACCAAACTGATATTTTTTTTTTGGTACATCTCACTGTCTGTTCACACTTTACAACGCCCACGTCCAACGTCCAGGAATGCTGGACGGACGGCGTGAATACATATCAAGGTGGGTCCCACATAGACGTGGCCCACTTGATTTGAATCAATCAGATATTTGTGTTTTCCCATCAACCCAAGGTAGGGCCCACATGGCTTGGACGGTGTAGATCCAACACGTCCATCAAGTGGGTCCGACAAAGGTGGACGACTTGGATAAATTACATACATCATGGGCCATGAACAAGGAAGAGAGAGAGAGAGAGAGAGAGAGAGAGAGAAAGAGAAAGAGAGAGATTGAGTGATGGAGGGACCCCGGTACTATGGGCCCTCCCTTCCATGATTTACAACATACATCAAGTGGGTCCCATTACATATGGGCCCACCGATCAAAATCAACGGTGGAGATCCTTTCCCCACCGAAATGCAAGGTCTAGATGACCCTATTTATGCAAGGAAAATAAACATCATGATGTGGTCCATGGAGAATAGCCCCATCATGGAATGATCATGGGAATCAAGGTGGGCCATCGGCCACATCTAGGGTCCAAAGTGAGATCCATACCATCAATCGGTAGGACCCACTCGGCCCATCATCAAAACATGAAATCTAGGCCTATAAAACACCCACCGTTCGATCTTCTTGGTCCGATGGAACGCCAATCTTCTTGTGTCTCACTTTGATGGAAGGTGATGAGAATCAAAGGGCTAGGATGATGGATCTTGGGGTGGAAAGTGAGCCACACACATCACACTTTCTCTCCTTGGAAATGCTTGGACGTCCACCATTTTTTTTGCTTGGAATTTGTGTTGAAAAAGAGAAAGAGAAAGGGTGGTTGTAAGGGAGGTGATGGGTGTGAGTGATAGGTGTAGTTGACTTGAGAGTTGACTTAGGGTAAGTTGCTTGACTTGGGGAGAAAGAAAGCATGGGTTGTGTACTTTAATTGATTGATTGATTGATTGATGGGATGGGTTGTAGAGATTCTCTTGGGTTTGCAAATGCGCGGCGTTTCTTCGAAATAAACGGGGGCCCACATCTCCTGACCAGGGTATCAAATCGATGTGCAAGACGCTGCGTTGGAACCGCGACGATGGTGCGGTCGCAATGATATAAGTCTCAGATTAAGCTGACTCAAATTTACGGGATACGACTTAGGGTCGAGTGCAAACATCGATTATAGGTCGCGGGTTGCCAGAATTCGTCGGGAATGATTGCGGGAGTCGACGGAATAGTACGGACTAGGATATGAGCCTTACAGCTGAGGCACTCACCTAGGGTCGACAACTAGCCCTTGCCTTGGCATGTTCGAGGCAACCATGAAAGGTTTTTACCATAGTGGAGGGCCATTTTGCCTTTTTCAATTGTGTCTTTTTGAATCCTTTAGATCTGCCTTTGTAAATTATATCCCTAATCTAGATTCTTTCACTTCTTTCACCCATCGAAATATCTATTTCCCTATAACAACCCATTCTTTTACCGAATATATTATTTTCTCCTCTCTCTTAACCTAGAAAAATCTAATTGTTCTTATTGCCCTTTCAACAATAAAGAGTTTGTTCCGGTCTGGTTCACAAAGGATTATAATGCGGCCGACGTCGAGATGATCGGGCTCGAGGACAAAGCTTGGGAGAGCTATCTTATCTGCAAAAATCTCCCTTATGGTGGCACGGTGAAGACATGCATGAATGTTAAAGTCGGGGTCGAGCAGTATTGTTCCAATCTCCTTGTTCACCAATTTGGATTAGCTCAATGCATTCCATGTCCCTTCATTCACAAATCTTGCAATCAGCCTCCGAACCAACACCCAATCGTGAATTTAGTTAGCACCTACCAAATCCTTCACGATAATTTTGAAGCAATATGTGCTACTTTTAATGCTCCCTTCTTCCCTAGTTGTCCTCGCCAAATGCTTTCTTTTTTACAATTGGTGGAAGAAGTATTATGCAAGATTAGTCATTAGGTCCACCGATCTCATCATCACCTGACTCTTCCCATCAACCTCCAAGACAAAAAAAAAACGTGTGGTCGAGAAGAAGAAATTGACCGAAGACAAAAAGAAGCCATCGACACCAAAATCGTCATGTCTCCTAGTTAGAGAAAAATTCGGTCGCAAAGAACGACCTCGACTGCTTCGACCGTCCCTCCGGCAATAATAAAGTTGGTCGATCCAGTTACCCCTAGTCAAAGTGCCAAAAGGTCATAACCATAAGTCCTGCTCGGTCAGGCACAATACCTCAATAGGCTCAAACACCTATAGCTTCGTTTGTTCTAAGGAAGATTGTCGATCTTAGACCTCTTATAGGTCCTCCTATTATACACGCACTTCCCGTTATCCTAGTCATGCTAATAAGAGTTGTTCTAGTAGCACAGACTAGCAGAGATACAAGAAAAATCACAGGTATTTCTGCTACAGCCGAGGCTGTTTCTGCTTTCAAAACGTATTATAAAATTAAGTTTTGGCCAAGACTTTCTCCCACAGATTATTCATGGGAGATGAAAGAGGTTTATAAGAGACATGAAGAAGCTCATTTCAATAAAGCCCTCAATAAATGACAAAGAAGCTCATTTCAATAAATCCCTCAATAAATGACAAAAAAAAATAAAAAATAGAGAGGTTAAACGATCACAACTTTCCTAGAAGCCTAAATGCTAGGAACCCCAGTCAACCCAGTCAGGCTAAACTTAACACTAGAATCTTAAACCCTAGGAACCCTAGTCATAAACCCTAAACTCAGCCCATTCAACCAAATCAACATAACCATAAACCCTAAGAACTTAAAACCCTAGAGCCTTGAGTCAGCTCGGCGAGTCAACTCACTTGGTTGGCCTACTCAATCCAATAACCCAGTCAAGTCACCTAGTTAAGCCCAAAACTAAGCCCGAACTCAAGCCCAAAAGTAAGCCCAATTAAAATAAAAGGCAAAACCTCAAAATAACAACCCTCACACTAGAGCCTCCATATGCATGGAGGAGGCAGCCTACCAAAGCAAGGAGTCTAGTAGGGACCGACAGCAACCAGGTTATCGCTGGCCACGTGGCACTCCCCCTCTTTGGGGTGGCGTCCCTTAAGCATGTGGAATTCTCTTTTTCCAAACCCCAAGTGTGCAGTTGAAATGTATTTACTATGATACCCATCTCCTTACTCAAAATTACCCCTTTACCACCTCATCCAATCCATGAGATGATGTCATGTGGCAATCTCCAATCCTAGCTCTCCAACCACCTTTTGGCCTTAGGATCACTAGGAATTACAAAAAAACTGGGTTTAGAGATTATAAATAGCCCCCTCACCTTCTCATTTCAAGGACACACTCCCATCCAGAGGCATTAAGAATTCAAAGGGAGTCCCCCACTACATCTAGTAGATCCTGGTCCATTTCTCTACCAAGGAGAGAGAGAGAGAGAGAGAGAGAGAGAGAGAGAGAGAGAGAGCCAGCCAGCCCTGGTCTAGTTTAGCCTGGCCATATTCCAAGCCTCCTAAGCCACCTAAGTTCAAATATGATCCACTCGATCTTGCTTTAGGACACTATCGTTCATCAATCCATTCAACCAACAATCAATTTAATCAAATTAGAGCATTAACATCGTGCAACATTCATTCCATTCTTAACCCCCTTGCTCCTTATATACATCAACATTACAGTGCATTTCATCGATTTCTCGTATCTGACTTACGGGTGTATGCATGGAGGCTTGTCGATATAATCGAAGCAGGTCCACTAAAAACCTTAGCCGGTTAGCCGTCATTTTATCATAAGTATCAATACAACATTAAGTATCCCATACATACATACTTTGCACCCTACACTTGATCATTTCAAACGCATGCTCTATGGCTTGCCTATATAATCGAATCCTACCTATCAGAAATTCAGATCGATCAATCACCATTGCCATTGCATTGCATTATATTTTCTACATGTGAGAACTAGTCATATTCCTTGTAAATTAGTCAGATTTCGTGAAGTAAAGATAGTACATCTGTACGGGTAGAGTGGGTGCCTAACACCTTCCCTTTTTGCAACTCCAATTCCTTAGAATCTCTGTAACGTAAACTCATAAGTCATCTTAGGATAAAAAATCTTCGAGTTCTCAACCTTAAGCATTTTTATAGGGTATAACCGATTGTAGGATCGTAATAATTAGTTAGTGGCGACTCTGGCCAAATATAACACTCTTTTACCCCCAAACGAAAGCCCTCGAGTGAGGCAACCAATGGAAAAGGAGAGTCAATCTATTGTCCCTTCGAAAAATTAACCCTCTAGCATCCTCACAAGGTAGTGTGGTGCGAGAAATGAACAAGAATTAAATGGTTGCATACCTTTCAATAGTCAGAGACGATGGAGTTGTGTTGGTTGGAGGTTGCCAACAATGGTGGTGCATTGACCACGGGTGCATCACCGAAATCAATTACAAGAATCAATGACCCATTAGACACCTGTGGAGAGGAGCTGCAGAGGGTGTTTTGATTTTTTCCTTTTCTTTCATCACTGTTAGAGTCGGGATGAAATCTTTGTACCTAATTGGTGGTGGAATTGGGTGGCTAGAAAGTGAAATTGGGAAGAAGGTGTAGATGGGTAGATCAGACGTGTGTGTGTGTGTGTGTGTGTGTGTGTGTGAGAGAGAGAGAGAGAGAGAGAGGTGCTACAGAAGTGAGAGCAAGTACATTTGTTTTTAAAAGAAGCTTCCAACAGTCGATTTTCGACTCATTGGAGTGGATTCAAGGGGAATCACTACCAGTGCGGTTTAAATTCTTTCTCCCACCTCATGTTTTAAAAATTCCCCTTTAAACGAGATTTGGATTACATTCAAATCCAAATTCCCCCAATTTTCGTGTTTCTAAGCACACCAAAAATCACAAATCCCTTCAATTACATTGGATTCCACATTGTTAAATGACCCCTTAGGGTATGACTGCAAAAATGAGGTAGGTCTAACAGTTAATTGGGTTACGCCACAAGAAACACTAGGGATTAATACTCACTATTAAGACCTTCCGGGGGGGGGGGGGCACTTTTGTATATAAGCAATTCTCAACAAATAATTTTTGAGAATTGTTTCATGTAAATTAATTTTGCAGTTGTTAGAAGTAACACCAAAAAATGAACTTAATTTGTTAGAGATGGGGAATGTAAGTTGAGTTATCATTTATCAATGTCCTAGAGGTGGAGGGGGGTGAATAGGACTTATACAACACTCTGGATTTCGGAGGTCAAGTAGATACTCAACTCCTGACATCTCGGGTGCCACTTATGCTTTACGGAAGCAGGATTTTATAATTCATTTCACCTAGCATTTGAGCAATGCATAGAATTAAAATAGACTATGTGATGTACCTTGGAATAAACATAAATTTTAATGTAAGTAGATCAGTTAACAAGTAAAATATGTCTATCCAGAGTACAAGACTATAGCTGAGAAAAGTTTACAGTTCTAAAAATACAAATGAGTCGTCTTTAAAATCTAATCGATGTCCTAGAGGTATCCGACATCAGCCCATGCAGCAACCAGAAGAACGAGGACTCCTCCAAGTCTGTGTGAGCCTCCTCCAACACATCGAATTTCTAGTATCTACATCTAAATAGGGTTTGGTTGGTGTTTTAAAACACCGTCCCAGAGTGGGAGTGAGTGATCAACTCAGTGGGTTCCATTAGCAATAAGTTACACAAGTTATCAAATCAATAGGCATAATTAATGAAAAGCATTAAACACAAAGTACTTAGCTACTCTTTTTAATGTATATGCATGTTATTATGATATGATGTATGCCCTCGCCATCCAACACTCCCTCGAGCGACACCATCTAACGTTCGCAATGCCAAACACTCCCACATAAGGCGACCTCGACTGCCGAGTCACAAACATAACTAATGCAATGCGTGAATATTCATGTTAGCCGAGTATTTAATTAAATCCATTCATCCAACAAGATTAGGAAAGATGAAACACACTCACTTAATCAATGGCCTTATCTATCACTTGACCTAGGGCGGCCGTAACGGCTCTGAGCCTGCAATCCTTGATCCAAATTTAAGTATCATCCATTTATCTCACAAATCAATAATTCCAAAGGTAAGACATGATACCCAAAGGTATGAGGATAAACTTGGTATGGGTCGTCACCCAAACACCGAGTATGATCACTCAGTTTCGAGGTGCGGGATTGCCACATAACCAAATTGTCATGGATCAACTTGGTATCGGTCGTCACCCAAACACCGAGTATGATCACTCAGTTTCGAGGTGCGGGATTGCCACAACCAAATCACCACAAGGAAGGGCTCATCGCCCAATTCCATTAATGCCCGGGTCGTTCGAACGGTACTTTGGCACGGAACCATCGGCCGGGTAATTTAAAAGAGGTCGTTCGAATAAGGACCTGTCACATCCTGTGCTTGTTGGTCACTACAGGGAAGCTCGTCACCCCAGTGTAGGCCGACAACATGGATACGATGTCTCATTCCACCATGTCTGGCTCTAGAGACTTGGTTACTCACTGGTCACTAAGGGGAGGCTCGTCACCCCAGCGTAAGTCGACAGCTTGGACACGGTGTCCCATTCCACCATACCTGGCTCATGAGTCTTAGTGGGATCGTATCACTAACGGTTATCAGTAGGCCTTTCAAAGGTATGGGGTGCTTCAGATTCAGGCAGGCGTGACCATACATAGTTGGCCAACTAGTGGACTAATTTGGTTGACTTGGTAAACTACGGCACAACTGGCACTGGGTGCAAGCATCTTGTGTAGTCCGACTACTATCGGCTATCCGTCTTCGGCCTGAATTAGTTGGATTGGCCCAGGGCAGCCGATCCAGTAGAGCTACCCTTGTGAATTTTTCTGGTTTGTTGGCCAACCCAATTACCAATAGACTAATATTTTACAGCATGCCACAATCAATTCTATTCAGGAATGGGCAGCCAACTAAACAGTATTTCGGGATATTCTAGCTAATATGGGCAAACAAATTGGCATGTAAGTGCATTATTCAATCATCGCACAATTTACCACAATCAGCTAATTAGGCGCATGTATTAGGAAAAAATATGGAACATGTGGGCATGAAATTTTAGTGTATCCAGTCTATTCTAGCATGCAATCAATAATCAGTAAACATAAACAAAAATTTTGCTTCATAGAGGATAATAGGCCTAAGGATTAGTCACTAGTTAGCATGCGATACACAATTTTCACTACATAGTCATTATTTGTGACATAGGTTCGATAATTGGCAACCTAGAGGTAATGGTCCACACCTAGGAGTAGTCGTTGGGTTTATAACGCTGCCACTAGGATTCGAGTCCGTGGATGGGTGTATCGAAGCTCTGCACCGATGGGATTAGCTTGTAAGGGCACATGAAAATGGCCTACAAGGTTAAAATTTGAAGAGGGCAGAGGATTTACCTTTCTATTATCGATGGGCCGCTCTCTATGGTGGGGCACGGTTGTGGGGTCTATTGTGGGTAGCGGTAAGGGGAATTTTCCCCAAATCAGCTCCCCCAAGGTGCTCTTTCTTCCACAACTCCTCACTCACTCTCTCCATTGCAGCTGAAAATTCTTATTGGGGTGAGGGAGTGAATTTTTGGGCCTTATATAGCCTAAATTTTATGTCTAAATGGCCCTAGGGGCCCTTCTTCTAGCATGCATGCCCCTAGTGGGCTGAATTTTGGCCCATATGGATATTCCAATGCCCCCTAGCCATCTATGTCATGAGGTAGGTGCCCCATTATCGGATGAGTGGTTGGTCAAATTTTGTGGCAAATGGATGACCCGATTGGCCGTGGGGGCCTGATTTGCGATTAACGGTCACTGATGATCGATCGGGCCCATAATTATACGGATATGAACAGGGAAATATCATTAACTCATGCCTCAAGTTTGGTTGTGATCTAATGGTTGGAAAACAACAACTTCGCGAAAGAGCGAAAGATCTATTTCACTTAAGTTTTCAGATTTCAGCCTAGGGGATTCGCATGTTTCAAGCACTTGGCTTTTGGCACAAGTTGATCAGTTCTAGGCACTTTCTTGGTTCACTACCCATGATGGACATCAACCCCAGTGAGACGGACATTATTCTATAATTTCGAAACTAGTGGCCCACTAACGATCGGTTTGGAGCTTGTTCAGATAATCGAGGCATTTTTCGAATGAATTGGGTAGGGAGATTTCTTGGGCACAATTGTTAGGATCTAGATCAACTAAGTTCACAGTGTGTGGCCTATTTAAAATTAGTAAAGATGGTGATTCAGTCATAATCACTCTGAACCATTGGTTCTTAGGCTAAATGAATAAATAGGTTATCTTAGTCTGTCAGTTAAGATCCGGGCCATAGCTGGCTCGACTTTGGGTAGATCTTTAATTTGGTTATAGTTGTCTTTATTAATCAGTGATAGGTCTGTCAGATTTGGGCCCTAGATGAACAATTCACGAGGCTAGACTTGAGGTTTAAGTGATCAGACGGATTCGTTGGCTTCATACAGTTGGTTAATCGAATTTGTGCAGTTCTTTACTGGTATCACCTACGTATAAGCTCACCTCGAGTGTCAAGGGTCAATAAGTGACGATGTGGGCTAGTTATATAATTTTTTTTAAAAAAAAAAAAAGATTTTTGGTTATCCAAAGTAGCAAAAATTCAGGATGTTACAACTTAACCAATTTTTTATAATCAATCTCAGAAATTAATTTAAAATAGTAATTAATATTGAAATATTGATTTCAATTGAGTTGTATGACAACCTTCACCTAATATCTTAGGTAAGACAACCTTATTTCATGACTTCCTTAATTTCAATATTTCAAGATAATAAATACAAAGAAAAAAATTATCAATCACTACATGACAAACAGAGTTATAGTGGTTCGATTTTAACACACGCCAACTCCACTCCCAAAATTACTTCTTCATTTAATTTTGGCTTTCCACTATAATCAAGGTTTTCACAAGCTAACCTCGACAACCTTTAACCGTTTGTGATTTTCATAGGCTATCATAATTAACCTCAAGTGATTTTAACAGGCTATCACTCCTCAACTCAATGAGATTTTTCTAGACAATCTCAATCAACCCAAAATAAAAGTAATTTACTAGAATGAAAAACTTATCTTCTTAAAGACGTGAATCGAAGTGAAGATATCGATGAAACCTTTGAAGATGAATCTTCAGTAGATGCAGCGATCCATTCTTTTCTCAGATGAAGATAAACCAATGTATGTACAACTAAGAAGGATATAGGGATATATAATTTTTCAAAGAACAAAACCCTTTAGCTGAAGATTTAATCCTCTATTCTTAAGTTGAGTATAAACCACTCTCTATTTGATTTTAACAAGACTTAAGAAGAGAATTGAATAAGCTAAAAACAATATATAAAAGACAGTGCAAATAGCTTGAAAAAGAAAAAGATTTCTCACCTTTGTTTCCTCTAATTTTCTCTAATTTTCTTATATTAAAATCATGAGAAATGAGCCTATTTATAGGAAAAGTTTATGAGTTTTGGCTAGCCTAAGAATCCCTTCAGCTTGCTGGATTTTCACGATTATGTTTCGACATCTAGCAGATTTTGTGGGATCTGATTTCGAACCAAACTTAGGCTGGCCTGAGACAAAATTCGGCTGACCTGAAATACCTTCGGCTTGCCGGAGATAGGGTTCGGCCGGCCAAAGATTCTTGGAATTTAAAATCATGCATTGTTGAAAACTTGACATAGGTTGATCTCGGGCTTACCTAAGATAGTTTGGTTGGCCGAAGAAATGGTTTGGCTAGCCGAACACCTCTGAATTTTAATGTAAAAATGCAATAAGTTACAACTTAGAAAACCACTAAAATGTACTTTAACCTAAGGTCTTTCCTAAGGTCTCATTTACTTATAGGTTGGCATACATTTAATTCTCCTCTTGAAATTCTTCTGAGCCTTCTAATCTTGATATGTTGAGTCGCTCTCTAATATTGAAATGTTGAAATGAGCTAAAGTTCCATACACTATATATTTTGTCAACGAAATTTGACAATTTACTTGTGTGCTTAAAACATTAGCACTTACATGAGAGTCATGGTCATGGGTCTAGTTAATTAATTCAATGGCCATGTGGCGATCAGATATGATGGATCACAATGGTAACAACTATGTCTCATATCAACTCATTATTAGTATGAATGAGTCAAAGAGGTCCTTTTAACCAATGTTCTGGATGGAAAAATACTCGGTCCCAAGAAATCTATAATATCAATCACTTCTATGAGTTAACTAATCAAAAGCCTCGAGCCCCATAGTGCCCTAAAAATAACAAAAAATTAACAAGCCCCAGCCACGAGAACCCCTAAATCAAAAGCATCAATCATTACATGAATGAAAATGAGCCATCAAATTTGATGGACCCTCAACATTAATAACTTTAAAAACATCCCAAATATGAGGTGCACAAATCACTTCTCAACAATACCAAAAAGAATAAAATTGTTACATTCTTCTTCTTATTCTTCTTTTCTTCCTCAATCTCTTAGGGTTATTTATTTATCTTTTTCCTCCTCCGCTTTCTCCTTTACACCTTTGATAAGATCTTTATCTCTTACATCCTACATGGTAGGATGAGATCCCTATCTTTAGTAATTATCTTTTTCAACTCACTTGATTTCGATTATTTCTTTCAATAGGCAAAGGCTATTATTAGTTGGAGATTTAATTTGCTAAGATTAGATAAGGAGATTCCTTACTTTAATTTGCTTGTCATAAGGACCTTGCTAAACTTTCGATCTTGGTGAATCAGAAGTCGAGTGTTGCTTGAAAATCCTTATATCTTATTTATATACTAGCACATTATATTTGTCATTTTTATCATTTTCAACTATTATCTCATTGAATCTAACCTATGTGAGATATCATGATCTTCTTAGTGTTAGTTCGGGTAAGAAATAATTTACTAGTCGGTTTTTAATATTGATAAGAATCGGTTAGTCAGTTAATATAAGACAATTTAGAACCCTGAAAATTTTCAAATTTTCTAAAATATTACATGGTAGAGATCACCTAACCCATTCCTTTTTCGTCACCAAGGTCCTTACCTAGAATCCCTGGTCACAAACTTTATCAAGGAGTCATCTTAGTTGAAGAATTAAATTCCCCAACCCAAGGTGATTCCACAGGTCTAGTCGACTTTAGATTTTGGGCCTTTATTAGCTAGTGGCGACTCCAAATCTTTTAAACATGTTATTCTAAGTCCACAACACACCCAGCCTAAGAAGCAAAGGAAAGTCCGCACGCAACGCCCCTTGTGTGCGTGCACCCGCCCTATGTGGAGAGCGTGAACATAAAGAGATTGCATGTAATCTTTGTTGGAGATTTGTGTTGCGGAATCACACAAATCTAGATCTAGGATAGAAATTCAATGGCGCCAAGCACATAAAAGAGAACACACAGATTTAATGTGGAAAACTCTTGTGGGAAAAAATCACGGCACAAAGCGACATAATTCCACTATGAAAGCATTAATTATAAAGAGAGAAGACTTACCCGATTTGAATAACCTTGAATCTCACCCTTTGATAACCCTAGAATCCTTTAGAATACCTTTAGGAAGCCTTAGAATACCTTAAACTAGCCCTAGGGACCCCTATTTATAGTTTAGGAAACTCCACTTACACACCTAGTCCAGAAAAGTCCTGAAACCACCTCAAATTTACGCAGTCTGCGCAGTATCTGCGTAACCTCAACTTGTCAAAGGAAGGCCTCGACTAGTCGAGCAACCCACTCGATTGGTCGAGCATCACGAACACCAAAAAACTGAGCTCGCTGGACTTTGAGTCGAGCCATCCTCGACTAGTCGAGCAGCTCCCTTGACCGAGCGGTCAAAAAATGTCAGATTTAAGGCATCTAACAACAATCTTCACTATGCCTTCAATCTTCAACCGTGTAGCTTATTATAACAGCTCGGATTTTTTCCCAACCTGGAATTAGACGTCTTTAGGTGATGGGTCAATCCTAACACAGGTTTAACTTCTCAAACACTCAATTAAAGCCTCAAATCCCTTTTCAAA
Organism: Magnolia officinalis; assembly: GCA_021015155.1. Lineage (NCBI taxonomy): Eukaryota > Viridiplantae > Streptophyta > Magnoliopsida > Magnoliales > Magnoliaceae > Magnolia > Magnolia officinalis. The sequence continues at coordinate 24,008,800 of JAJHSJ010000015.1, forward strand.
CCATTTTCTTCACAAATTCCACCCTTCACCACCTTGACCTTTCAATTTTTCAAAGTACTTTCACCCTAGACACTATCTTAACTAGCTAAGTAGTATAACTTGGATCACTTTATATACAAACTACAAAGGACTAAGTACCACCTCAGACAGAAATCTTACAGGACTAGATCCTTTAGAAATTAGGTGAGATTTAGCTAGTGTTAAACTAGAGTACCTGTGAAATTAGCACCAATCGCTTTAAATACGATCTGCAAGACCTAAAACTTGTAGAATCATTGATGCTAGGTTACCCTAAAATCTAGGATCAATCTCATTACCCGGCTGCTCTCGGGAGCATCTCGAAACTCCGTATCAGATCTGGACCGCACGTCGGAAGTCCGATTAACACGAAGTTAAGGAATTAGGACCGCCTTGCTGGGCTTGACAACCATCTCGGAAATCAAATCCAGATAGTGTCCCAGCGCTATTCGCTTGAGCTCGGAGTGAAGAGTGTGAGAAATGTGAAATTATTTCAAAATAAAATATCTTGAATAGTAATCTGGCACCTCTCGCTTGCGGATCAGTTTTAAGCAACCAGACCGTTAGAATCAGACCAAATTACACCCTCGGATCAGGAGAAATTTCATACACATTTACATGTACTCCGTATCTCCGATCGAGATCCGCTGACCGTTGAACTGAAACTGGTCCGCCACGCGTGATCTAGAATCTCGACCGAAATGAAAACTTAATAGAACGTAGATCCGGTGTCAGTGAGCCGACCTTTGGCTCAAGGAGGCCCGCCAGAAGTCCTCTGTTGAGCTGAAACTGACCCGTTTTGGTTATAACCTAAGTATACTTTGACCTGGAGTCTATTTCGGTGAGTTTTTAAACTATATAAGGACCTTAAACCCTCTCTCATTACAGCCATACGAATTTGAGAGAAACCCTAGAGAGAGAAGAGAGAAAAGAGAGAGAAAGTGTGGGAGTTGTGAGAGATCCTTCCTACCACTCTTCCCTGCCGCTCCACGAGCTCTACCGCTCTGTTCTCATCACTTTCCCAGCGATTCCAGCCCCGTTTTTAGGTAAGAAACCCTAACCCTAATCTGATTTGGAGTGTGGATGGTTGTAGGTTATGAAATAGCTAACCTACTTCGTTCTCTAGGTGGCCAAACTGCCGTATACGGAAGCTTAGCAAACCTATCGACTCCGTTATGATTCTACGACAAAAGGTGCGGACTTTAGGTGTATAGGTTATGGTTTTCAATGCTTTCAATGTCAGATAATGATAGATTCATGATCTGCATGCAATTGCACATGTACAAAGTGCTGTCCGTTTTCTGTTTCGATTAAAGATGAAAATATGGAATTCCACATACTCTAGGTAATTGTAGAAAGTATGGTATACGTACAAATTTTGGAAATGGGTTTGACATAATTAATTGTTGTATAAATATATTATATATGGATAAATTACTTGTTTGGTGAAAGGACTCGCCCTATACATGTTTTGCTCATATACACTATGTATGTTGAAATTGTGTATTCTAGAAAGTACAGTATACGTATAAATTTTGGAGATGTGTTTGCCATGATTATTTGCTATATGAATATACTATATATGGATAAAATACTTGCTTGGCGAAAGGTTAGCCCTAATACATGTTTTGTTAACATACATCATGTATGTTGTAATAGTGTATTCTAAGTGTTTGTGAAAATGACTGAATGAGTATAGAATTCTCATTCGTGCTCGCCATGACTAATTGTCATGGATAATTGATTGTTGTATTGGCGATACCCCTTTGACGAAAGGATTTGCCCTGAATCACGCCACATCTACTATACGCTATATATGTTGAAATGGGTAGCCCAAGTGTTTGTGAAAATGTTCAAATGAATATGGAACTTGGATTCCTGCTTGCCATGACTATCCGTCGTGGGTGTATGCATGTTATGATTGGGGTAACCCCCTAGTGAAAGGATTTGGCCTTATACCTATGTGATCAACATATGTCATGTATGTTGATACATGTATTTTAAAGTGTTTGTTGAAATATCTGAATGAGTAGTAGTTAGTAAATTGTAATATTTAAGGGTGTTGAGATATGATTCTCAACTCCTTTAACTATGTGTATGATTTCCTTGGATAGTTGTGTGATTAGGAATTGAATATGTACAAACTCATGCTTGTGTTGTGCTTCATAACATGCTCAACTGCTTTTATGATTTTATCTATGTAATGCATATGTTAAATTCATGTTTACGTTGTATGATCCGTCATGGGTGATGGGGGAGTGGGGCAACGAATGCGTGCAACAGCCCTGGCAGCCCTAAACGGATAATATCAGACTTTGATTATATGATTTGAACCTTGATCTATTACTTATTTACTATTTGAAATTGATTGTGTTTGGGGCTATGATTATAGTCTAGACAATCGGTACCAGAATTGAATTCGTGGCTGTGATTCATTTGTCACGTGAGATGTGTTTGACGAACTCGAGTCGTACTTCGGTTGGCGATAGTGGTTGGCCACGCGAAGTACTTATGCACTTCATGTCGTTCAACTTGTTGTGCGCTCGAGCTAGCCGAGCTCGTCAGGCAACCCAATCTGTCTTATGTATGTTCACCATATTTGGACGCTACTGCTTGAACATAGGGTACCAAACTTACCAGTGGAATTCCTTTTAACCATGGTACCTCGATCCACTAAGACTCATGAGCCGGACATGGTGGTATGGGACACCGTGGTCGAGCTGTCGGCCTACGCTGGGGCCACGTGGCTCCCCGTAGTGACCAGTGAGCAACCAAACTCGTGAGCCGATTATGGTGGTATGGGACACTATATTCATGCTGTCGGCCTACATTGATAAAGTGATGGGGGAGTGGTGCAACAAATGTAAGCAACAGCCCTGACAGCCCTTTGTAGTGACCTCGAGCATTCTCTGAAATCGCGGTGAGCCTTAGAGTTTTGCTGCGGTGTATGGAGTATGAACTAGGCCTGTTTCAGTATAGTGATGAATCGTTAAAGAGGTGATGGGGGAGTGGTGTAACCTTTGTGCGTAACAGCCCTGACAGCCTTTGCAGTGACCTAGAAAACACACCATCGTCTGAGATTAACTAGGACTGACGACCCTAGAATGGATCATGTTTGGGAATGATACAAGGGAGGTACCTTAGTTTCCCAATCCTGTTGTTTGAAATGGACTAATAAATACTCGGTAATCATGCTCATCATGCATTGCATGTGCTTGGAAGATGTGGAGCACTGAGGGATGAAAGCATGCCGCGAACGTGAGATGGTGTCGCACGAGGGAGGGTGTGGTGAGGGCATACATCATGAATGCATCCATACTTGCATTAATAAGAGTAGTTAGGAGTGTTTGATTGTACTGCTTTATCATTACTGCTTGAATGAGTCGATAACGTGTTAACCTATGCTTTATCGTTCCACTGAGTTAGCTACTCACTCCCATGTTACGGGACAGTGTTGTACACACCAACTAGATTTGTTGAGTTTCAGGTGATGGCGATGCTTATGAAGCAGAGCCGGACTACTATGATGTTGAGGAGGAGCTCTCCTACATGTAGCTCTCTGACAGGTCTATGAAGACCTGGTATTGTATTGACGGGGCTATGGTACTTGGAATAGAAGACATTACACTTACACATTTGGTATATTTTAGAAATGTACTTGAAATTTATTAACCTGGTAATGTTATCACACTCTGGAGACTCACCACAGTTTTTATATATTTTATATATCTATCACAGTCTTCCGCTTGCTAATTCACTCTCTGGAGTATGATATGCTGTTTTGGCTTAATCTCACTCATGTTCACTACATTAATGCAGACAACATTTAATCATCATTATCTATGTTGCATTAGTGATGTTCTGGAAACTCGAGAGTTGAGTTACTACTCGACCCTCGATTTTTCGAGATGTTACACTTATTGACCTCTTCTCTTATCTCTGCACCACATCATAGCTTCTCGTGCACACTCCGTCCTTCTTTTCCGCCATCGCCAAGCCCAGAGAAGTTACACAGAACTTTAATTTCTCTGTAGGAACGATCTAGGTGAGCGTGTCTGCCGGATCAAAATCCACGTGCTCAACCACCTTTGCTCCTGTCTTCTCAAAAGGAAAGACGTAGTCTCCTTACCATCTCACCGCTACCCAATATTACTTGTCGGGGTATTTGCTCACAACACTGATAGCCTGTGAAATAACCGATTTAATCCATACCATGACATACACTGCCAACCACATTCGAATAAGGCTCATGAGATATCCTACTTTTCCTCATTTATTTTGGGACATGTCCTGAGGAAAATTTGAGGAGAGATGCTAAGGGAACGCTCTTCGGCTTTACCTGACCCATCACATCCTTGATCAATACCTACACATAAGATATTTCTCTATGATTACCAAAGCCTACTCTTCTTTCAGTCTTAATGCCGAGAACCATCTTTACAGCCCCCGATCCTTCATCCTGAATGTCCCACTTAACCGAGTCTTTAGTACATTGATTTTAGACATGTCATAATTGACGATCTACATGTCATCAATATACAATACCTGACCCACCATGAAGGAATTAAACCATTGCCTAGGCGACAGGTTATACCACGACCTCCTGCAAAGTCTTTTCTCAACCTCTTTAACTTTGAACCGCTCTGGTTGCTTCATATAGATCTGCTCTTCCAATTTCCCATACAGAAGTGTAGACTCCACAACCATCCTTCCAGCTTAAGATCACATTGGCCAACCAGCACCAATCACGGATCTAATAGATACCTGCTATACTGTCGATGCGAATATCTCTAAGAAGCCGATCCCTTCTTTCTAAGCATAACCCTTCGCTACCAACCTCTCTCTGTATCTATGCTGTATCCTCCTGAAGATCCACCTGCATCCAACCGCTCTCCGGCCCATTAGAAGCTCCACTCGTTCCCATATGTCGGTCTGGTACAACGAATCCATCACATCGCCCATAGTCACCTTCCACTTCTTAGCACTAGGCTCACCTAGAGCCATCTGAATAGAAGATGAATCCCCTGCGATATTGGAGTCATCCATGTACCTCGCCGATATCCTGCGATCATGTCGTATGATTCTTCTTATAGGTGGCTGCTTCACCTGCTCTGTATCCCTATTCGCACGTTTCAGCTTTCCTGCCCTGCCCGCTCATGTGGCCATGCCTAACATGCCACACACGTGCAGAGGTGGAATCCGCTGCATCCACTGTAGCTCCACCTTTTGAAGTGCTCCCGATAAACCTGTACAAGTTACCGAGTCATTGCACTTTCATGATTACCCGTGCCCCCTTAGATACCTTAAGATCATCATCAATACATGTGTACTTGCATCCTTTTGCCTCAAGTACACCAAGAGAAATCAGATTTTTCTTCAAATCAGGAACGTGCCTGACATCAGTCAGGGTACGCTCCACCCCTTCAAACATCTTAATACGCACCGTACCAATAGCCACAATATTACAGTCAATGTCATTGCCCATAAATACCTGTTCACCATTGCACTCCCTATAGCTGGTGAATCAACTCCGATGAGGAGTCATGTGAAAAGACGCTCCTGTGTCTAGTATCCACTCGTCCTTACAATCATAGTATGGCCGCCTGATAGTAAACATAAACAAAACATTACCATCATAACCACTCGATCCATCTGACGTGGCAACATTGACCTCCCTGTATGAAGCCTCAGAATCTTCTTTCTTCGATTTAGGATTTTCACAATCCTTATTCACATGTTCTTCCTTCCCACAATTCCAGCACTTTACATTTCCTTTGCCCTTGCCCTTGGATTTGGACCTAAAACCTAAAGAACCTGTACCTTGTTCAGAATTCCTACCCCTTGTAAGCAATGCCTCAGAAGATATCCCCATGTCGACTTAAGCTTTCTCATAGCCTTCCTTTTAAGGGCCGAGATAACGATGTCGACACTCAGGGTTTTATTCATTGAGCACATTGTGTACTTGAATGACTCATAAGACGCCAGAAGAGAATTCAGTAACATACATGCTTGTTCTTCATCTTTCATCACTTCCTCTATATCCAGCAATTTACAAACTAATTTATTAAAGTTGCTGATGTAAGCCTCCAAATCTCCACCCCCTGCTATCTTAAAGTTATACTACTGCCGCTTCAAGTGTGTGCGATTTTCAGATAATTTTTTCACATAGACATCCTCTAACTTCACCCATAACTTAGTCGCAGTTTTCTCCCTCATGATGTTGTACAGAACCTCATCCGTGAGACATAAACGGATCGATGATAAAGTCTTCTTATCAAGAGTAATCCAATCATCATCAGTCATAGTAGACTTTTGCTCCTCAAGAGCACCATCTTTGCCTTGTTTGATTAAGGAACTCATCATCTTGATCTTTCATAACTCAAAATATTTTTTCCTGAGTACTTCTCAATCTCATACCTAGTGATTGCTATTATTACTAATCCCTCAGATTCAGATCTGTGCCCAACGATTGCTCTGATACCACTTGTTGGGGATTTGTGTTGCGGAATCACACAGATCTAATCTAGGATAACAATTCAATGGCACCAAGCACATACAAGGGAACACACATATTTAACGTGGAAAACCCTTCCGGGAAAAAACAACGGCACAAAGTGATAGAATTTCACTATGAAAGCATCAATTATAAAGAGAGAAGACTTACCCGATTCGAACAACCTCAAATATCACCCTTGCTACACCCTTTGATAACCCTAGAACCCTTTAGGATACTTTTAGGAAGCTTTAGAATACTTTAAAATAGCCCTAGAGACCCCTATTTATAGTTTAGGAAACTCTACTTACGCACCTAGTCCAGAAAAGTCCAGAAACCGTCACAAATTTACGCAGTCCGCGCAGGATTTGCGTAACCTCGACTAGAAGAAGGAGGGCCTCGACTGATCGAGCATCACGGACACCAAAAAAACTGAGCTCGCTGGACTTTGAGTCGAGCCGTCCTCAACTAGTCGAGCAGCTCTCTTGATTGGTCGAGCGGCCAAAAAATGTCAGATTTAAAGCATATGACAACAATCTTTTGGTCCTTCTCTTCTCTCTTTCTCTCTGAAGTATCATATTTTTTATTATTCTTTTCTTCTACTTCACATATTTGGTTAAGGCATGCAATAGAATGCGAGGTTCCTTTAACCAGCTTGAAACTCAAATGGCAACAATGGTGGAATTGCTCAAGAAGCTATCTAAATAACAACATACTACATTTCAAGACATAGCCGATCTTAATGAACAACAAGCTAATTGGGTTGGGTTTCAAGAGAGGAATGACCTGAATTTTAATTGTGGAGTTGAGGGACACCTTACAGACACTTATAACTTGTCATCGGTAAGGTAATTTAGTCACCCCCAACACACCATCTATTCCCATTGTTGTCCACACCTTCAACAGTTTACAATCTTATGATAGCGGGCTCTTCTGTTATGCTACAGACTAGATATACATAAGTGGATTTTCCAACTAGGGAGGACCCTTTTAACCAGATCTATTAGGCTCATATTTTCTTTAGCTATAACCAGACCCTTACGCATGGTATGGATTGTAGTAGTACTGTGCCATGTGCTCAATAGATGAGTCTTTCACAATCTTGTAAATGGCGGTGAAACAAAATAACATAAGAGTCTTTTAACTCCCGACTAGGGATATGTCACATGTGCCGCAGGTGGAGTGAGGAAAAAGGGATAACGGAGGGTGATTCGGTGGAAGAAAAAAAGAAAGAAAAAAGGAGAGGGAAATGTGAGAGTTATGCATGGGTGTGTGCAATACAAAGAGACAAATAAAAAGAAGTGAAATCCTTATTGTTTTCCTTCTTATTATATATGTGAGTTACTTAATTTTAAGCTATCTTTCTAACATGAATTGACACAGTAGGTATACGGAGTGGATATTATAAAGTTATTGGGGTAAGTCTTATAAAACCTTTGTCTAATAGTCTCATGTACACAAGAGAGATTAGAGCCGGCTCCATCCATTAAAAGAAGTGAAGGGAAACTGGTACAACTTATGCCGTCACGGGTGATCCTTTGCAAAGCAGCTGCATTTTCTGGATGATTTTAATCTCTCATGCATGTCGTATTATATGCTGCTTTGTGGCCCCACAATAATGTATGTGTTTTATCCACAGTGTCCATTCATTTTGGATCATTATTTTAGGGCGTGAGCTCAAAAATGGTGCAGATGCAAATCCGAGGTGGACCACGTCACTGGAAAACAGTGGTGATGGAATGCCTCCCATTAAAAACCTCATAGTATCTACTGTAATGTTTATTAGACATCCAACCGGTTGATTAGGTCTAGAGACTTGGATGAATGGAAAACATAAATATTAGCTTGATCTAAAACTTTTGTGACCCTAAGAACTTTTTAATGGTGGGCGTTCAATCACCCTCGTTTCCTATGTTGAGGTCCACTGAGATTTGGATCTACATCATTTCTGGAATCATGCCCTAAAATAAGCGGGCAAAATGGTTGGACATCTACATCATGGTGGGCCTAAAGAGCACCATCCATTGGAAACGTAGGAAGCCGATTAGGTACTCCCCTGACACCCAGCCCAGTGGCTGATCGTGGGCGTGGGCCTGCCATGATGTATGTGTTTCATCCATTCCGTTCATCCAATTTTACAGATCATTTTATGTCTTTATCCCAAAATATGAGAGGAATATAAATCTCAGGTGGACCACACTACAGGAAAACAATAGTGATTGGATATCCACCATTTAAATCCTCCTAAGGCCTACTGTACTGTTTATTTGACATCCAATCTGTTGATTAAGTCATACAGACCCTGATGAAGGGAAAAACCAAATATCAAACTTTATGGCCCCAAAAAGTTTTTAATGGTCGACGTTCATTCAACACTATTTCCTGTAATGTGGTCCACTTGAGATTTGGATATACCTCATTTTTGGTATAATATCATAAAATGATCTATAAAAATATATGGACGGCATGGATGAAACACATACATCATGGTGGTTCCCACAGAGCACCGATCACCGTCCATTGGTTGGCGGCAGGTGGAGTACCCAATCCGTTTCCTATCCAATAGCGAGTCGCTACAGGAGGTGTCAGTAGCCAATCAGCGTCCCTCTTAACCAATGCGATCGGAATGATAAAAATGTCCAAAGAAATTGTTCTTTGCATAAGGTAGAAGAGAGAGAGGATGAGCGAAACAAGGAAGCGATGGTCACTGCAAGGGACGACAGCTCTTGTAACGGGTGGAACCAAAGGAATCGGGTTCGGGTCTTTGATTATTATTATCATTATCATTTTTTATAATATTTTCCATTAATCTATACTCTCCCTTGAGCTCTCCTCTTTTGCTGGAAGGATTCATGTCCGTTTATTTATTTTCCCCGGAAGTGCGGGGACAATTCGCGCAAGGAGAGATTGGAGTGGGATTGGGAGTTCGTGGCACGTGTGACAGATCCGTGCCGCTCATCAGGTGAAAGATATCATGAGAATGGGGCGCGGCTTTGGTGGATTGCCAGATCCACCGAGGTGAGTGGATCCCTGACTGTGGGGCGACCTTGATACATATGCCTTACATCTACGCCGTCCATTCGTTTTGAAAGCTAATTTTGGGGGATGATGTAAAAAATGAAGTAGATCCAAATCTTAGGTGGACCACACTACAGGAAAGAGCGGTGATTGATTCGTACAGATATCAGCTTGATCCAAAACTTTTGTGGCCGCCAAGATGTTTTAAATGGTCAGTCACCTCTGTTTCCTGTGGTGTGGTTCACCTTAGATTTGGATCTTCTTAATTTTTGGGATCATGCGCTAAAATGAGCTTTCAGAACGGATGAACGGCATGGATGTTAGGAACATACATCGAGGTGGGCCCCACAGTCAGGGGATCCACCGAAGCGGCGCCCGTGAGAATGGAATAGCCAAAAAGATCAAGATCCAGAAATCATCTGGGCGATGCATACATTATTAGAGGAATACTCTTAGGCACACGTGCCAACAAATGACAGTTGTGTGATCTCCATATCATTCATCAAGTAGGGCGCACTTTGAACATGTCCTGGTCCAAAGCAAAAGATGGATGGCTAGAAACATGGCCAACGGTATAGATTGAAGTTGGCCTCCTTGATGGATGGACACGCTGCTTTCTTTGGTTTAGGTCATGCTTCCAGCATGTATTACCTGATGAATGGCTCAGATGTCACACATGCTTTCCATGCTGGCCTGGACGAGATGATGAGCGGACATTTTTGAATTTTGGGTTGGCCCATCTACACGGTGACCTCTGCCTGATGAGTGGCCCTGATCTCTCACAAATTCACTAAGTAGTCACGTGTGCCGCGCACCACCACTTCAATCACTCGCGCGAATCGCCTTAGCTTTTTTATTCATTATTGTTTCAGGCGTGCTGTGGTCGAAGAGCTGGCGGAATTCGGAGCATCTGTGCACACGTGTGCACGGAACGAAGAGGAGCTACGCCAACGATTGCGAGACTGGACTGAGTCGGGTTACCGGGTCACTGGCTCAGTCTGCGACGTGTCCTCACGTGCCGCACGTGAGAAGCTGATAGAGGAGGTCTCTAACGTCTTCCAAGGGAAGCTCAACATTCTCGTGAGTTCCTTCGTCTATTATTATCTGAATTGTATGGTCAAGATTGCGGGGATTATTCAAATATTCTCATTGGTCCAATACGAATAGACAGTAACATCTTTGCCTGTCTATTTAGGATTAATAAGAATATATGTTACAAAAATGTTCCCCTTTCAATTCAAATAAGACTAAAGACAAGATGTCACGTTCTTCTAATGTCAGATAATTTTGTTGAATGGTCTATTCGAAGTGGGGCCCATCAGTTTAATGGCCAAAAAATAACTAAGGGGTCGTCTGGATGCATGTAAATGTGGCATGACTTGGCTGTGGGACATAGGGCCCACTTCGATGAATTCATTGCATATCCAGGCTGCCCATTTGTTTTTTCAGCTTATTTTAGGATATGGTCTCAAAAATGAAGTAGATGCAAATTTTAAGTGGACCACACTACAGGAAACAGTGGTCATTGAACACCCACAGTTAAAAAGTTCCTAGGGTTCACTGTAATTTTTATTGACCATCCAACCTGTTGATAAGGGGTCGTTTGACACTATAGATGTTTTAAATGGTCAGTCACCTCTGTTCAAATCCCTCGAAGAGGGGTTTCAAATCCATAGTGAGAGCTTGGATTACATCTAAAATCCTTCCAAGAGTTGCATGTGTAACATGTATGTCAGCGGACTATTATTCTATTGGGCACATGGCCTACTAATGATGTCCCAAAACAATTAGATCATCAATTGCATCACTATAATTACTTTAATATGAGGATCAGCACCGTCCAAACATTGTCCATGTAAATCAACGGTTAAAAATCATTGGTTAGTCACTTGGACATGATTTTATGCTTGTGGCCCATCCGAGACTTGGAATTTCATCATTTTTGGGCAAAGCATATATTTCAACGGGCTTATTACAACAATTGTGTCAAACATTACATATGTTCACTAATTAGAGATATTAAAGTTGATTTAGTAATTAAATTCAAGCCCCATATAAATGTACCATGCATAGCTACTTTTGGATTAAAGTTTATTCCCAATCCAGGGTGCCAAACACAATAGGAGGATTTCAAATCGAGGGGGTTCCAAATCCACGCTCCCAAACAAGCCAGGCTACAGAGACAGAACTGGATGAAAGGAAAAAAAGTATCAGCTTAATCCAAAATTTTTGTAGTCCACAAAAGATTTTTAATAGTCAATAACCATTGTTTCCAGTGGTGTGTTCCACCTGAAATTTGCATCTGCTTCAGTTTTGGAACCATGGCCTAAAATAAGCTGAAAAAACAGATGAACAACATAGATATATACAATGCATACATCAAGGTAGGCTCCTATGGCTAGGGTCTCACCCACATTGCTGGTTCTAGGGTCCCAGCCAGGTTGAGCTCCTGTAAATGGGGTTAACTGTAAATGATTTACAGTGTGTTTAGATGCAGAAAAATGTCTATAAATGATATTTTTACAGCTTTCCACCTCAATTGATTTACAAGGAAAAAGCTGCGATTTCATTTACAGGCTCCCCACTTCAAGATTGGCTCTCCATTTATAAGACTTAGAAACAATTTACAGGCTATCCAAACATAGACAATCATTTACAATTTACAGGCTATTCAAACACAGACAATCATTTACCTATAAATCATTTACAGCTTACAGCCAAATAGGACAAGCTGTAAATGATTTAAATCTATAAATCACTTACCACTTAAACCATGGTGTGCCGTAAAAGGCCGTTACAGGACTGTAAATGCCGTTACATAAAGGTAACAGTGGCAACCGTTATACGTTACATGATTATAAATGCTATAATAGCCGTTACGGAAGAAATGACCCATAAAAGCTGTTACAGCCCCTGTAATGGCTTAATGGTCTATTACGAGTCAATACAGGTTTTTTGTTTTTTCAATAAAAAAAGATACTGTAACATCTATTACACCCCGTACCGTAAAGGTAATGGTGGTGGCCGTTATGACCACCATTACCGTTACAACCACCGTTACTATTACAGAATACCTTAAATAATTTACAAGCATTCAAATGACCCCTAACTATGGATCACAATCCCATTCCATTAAACTAGAAAAACCGATGAATTTGTGTCTATTCTCCTAACTTGAACTAATAACAAATAATGGATTGATGACCTTCTAACTTAAAAAAAATCATCCATACATCACTGTTTGTAAGCCTTGTTTTCAAACCTAGTAATAAGTTTTTTCTTCTTCTTATTTCATGAATGTAGATAAACAATGTTGGGGGAGGTATAATAAAAACAACTGTGGAGTATACTGCTGAAGATTACTCATATATAATGAGCACCACCTTCGAATCTGCTTATCATTTAAGCCAACTTTCACATCCTCTTTTGAAAGCATCAGGATTGGGAAACATTGTATTCATCTCCTCTGTTGCTGGGTTGGTTGCTGTTGATTGCGGAACCATTTATTCAGCAGCTAAAGGTAACTCATTTCTCAATGTTAAAACCATGTAGTTCTGTTTTTAAAACCTAAAATTTTCTCATTTCTTTCAGGAGCGTTGAATCAACTAACAAAGAATTTAGCATGTGAATGGGCAAAAGACAACATTCGGACTAATTGCGTTGCACCATGGCTAACAAGAACCCCAGCGATTGATGATGTAAATTTCCGCCCTCTATTTACATTGTATTTCTCATCTAACCATAAGACATGATTATTATTATTATTATTATTATTATTATTATTATTATTTCATTTGGATTTAAAGCCTAATAGAGGTTGGTCAGAACTCTATGTCAAGTAGTCATGATTTGCATTTGGGATGGTGTTTGAAAAGAAAACTGCACTAAGCATGCTTTGCATCGTTCTTTATGTTTAATCACAAGCGAGAACTATATGGGAAGTCCAAAGTATCTCGCAAAGGTTTTAATGTAACTGTAGATTCCTCTAACATGGTTATACCTATGAGAAGATTTCCCTTGAATTACTATTCTCCATCAATATTTATGGGTTGAATAACATATAGATGTTTGTAAAATATGCCTTTCATCATGACTATAGTTCTTATGTCTTCAAGAAAGCGAGGAATCGTAAAAATACACGGGGATGTAGATCAAAGTATCACAATAAGATTTCGCAATAATATTCAAAGCCTTTGGATCTCTCTTGCGGATTGAAGTGGATATAAGTTTAACTAAAAAGAAAAAATAAAAATAAACAATTTGTTAAAACTATCTTTCAAAATTATGAACAAGAGTTGCACAAAATCCATAACACCTAATTAAATAAGCAAATGATTAACATATCATGAATGGATACTTGTAGAAGGTTCAACGAGATACTATTATATTCTTAGATGACTGTAATATCTTCATAATTAGGGTAAAAACTTGGTTGCAACTGTTAAATATGTGTCCTAGAAAACCAATGGTTCATATGTTGACGGATCGTATATTTATTGATGTCCACTCAATCAAATGGAATATACTTTTATTTTCATCATTAATTTTGTGTGGAACTCATGCATTAAATATGTTTAGGGAGTTATATGGATCCTATATGAATCTCTCTTGTGGGTCCATTGGGAAAGAATGAAGTGGGCACAATGGTCCCTATGGCTAAGGGAGAGTTGTGTATCCAGTATCCACAGCTCTCGAATACCCTTAATTCCATAACCACTTCATCGGGTTTGAGTGATCTGTGATTAATGCTATGGTTATTCCATGTGTCGAACCAATAATGAGTTGGGATGGATTAATCTCCACCATCGGGCATCTTGTTGCCATCACCTTTCACCACACGGGAATGTCAATATTCACTTTTTTACGAGTACTTGGATTGTTCTCTATTAAATCTTAACATTGGAGGATCACATTAACCCTCCTAACCTAGAAGCAGATTATGTTTGGGATTGGATTGATCACTTTATCATGTGATAGCTTTGACTAATCCTTGGACCTAAGGTCATGGAAAGGCTTCATGGTTCTAGTGTTGTGGGCCTTGACATACTTTTTGAGGTTATTGTTGAGATTGTATATTAGCATGAAGTAGAACCTTTTCATGCACCAACAAGGGATTCATTAGTCTTCCCATACTTAGTTGTAGATAGATCTTATCAATGGATTAATACATCAAGTGTTTTAAAGCTGACCAATGCTCTCAAATGTTTTCAAAAGGTTTCTTGATCATTTTCAACGTTAAATTTTCTATGCACCATCAATGCGTTCGATCACACTTGATGGACATCCAACAGTTAAATCTTTTAGTGGTTTACCACTTGTGATTGGATGGGATGTTAGGCCAAGGATGGATACCATAGTGCCGGGATTAGCACGTGGATAGGCAGGAACACAAACTTTTGATGGTGTAAGGCATACTTAAGGTTGTACCGATAGGACCACCATAAGGTAATACTCCCTAAAAACTCTGAACTCCTATGTATAGATCCTATCCCTAGATGAGATTTCCATGAGAAAACGAGAGGCACCCCCCGGGCACACCATATATATATATATATATATATATATATATATATATATATTGATGGAGGACAATTAACCACTTGCTCTAAAAGCTCGAACTGTTAGAGTATGGAGAATTAATCCATTTATCTCATAGCCCAGGCCCCACACCTCATGGGTTAGGACCTCAACCGAACCCCCTTCGTGGGCCCCAAATCACATGGGCCGCCCACCTCGAGTGTGTCCCCACATCCCACGGGCTACCCCACTCGAGCCCGGTGTGAAATGCGCATTAATCACCCCTGGTAAGGAGTCTCGAACACGAGACCTCCCCCGTGGGCCCCAAATCGCATGGGTCACCCACCCCGAGTGTGCCCCTGCATCCAATAGGCGACCCCACTCGAGCCCAGTGTGAAAATGCCCCTGCATTATATATATATATATATATATATAGAGAGAGAGAGAGAGAGAGAGAGAGAGAGAGAGAGAGAGAGAGAGAGAGAGAGAGAGAGACAACTCGAACTCCTTTGCCCTCTGCATGTGTGGTCTACCTTATGGACAACTCTCTTGTTCTCTCTTCCGCATAGTCTTATAGTGTGGGTGTGAGAATGCATTCTAGGCATCCTTTCTATTGGAGATAGATCAAGAAGCAACACCTGCTGTATTGAAGGGTCGACATCGGGGTTCTACACACTCAAAGAGGACATTGCTATTGTTTTGTATTTTTAGAAAACTTCATATCATGTAGTCTGGAACTAGATCATAATAAAATAAAAGTAGTCTTACACTTTTGTCTTTCAAAAAATCCTAACAAAAGTGGTATTGGAGATGCCCCAATTTTAATGATTTTCAATTTTTGTTTTGAACTTTTATTTCTTGCTTTTACGACACAAATTGAACAGGGATATGCTAAGACTCTCCACATTGAATTTAGGCCAAAACGTATGCTCGGATCAACATATATGCTTGATTCAATTTATTATATTGTCAACAGTGGAAGTTACATAAAATAGTCAGTTAAGACACTTGGAGGCAAAAATTTTGGAGTGTTTTATTATGTGGTTGATGATTTTCTCTGCTTGAATGTTCATGGCTTTGATGGTTACAATCAACCATATAAAATGAAGTGGACACAATGGCCCCTATGGCTAAGGGAGAGCCTGTATCCACAGTTCTCAAGTATGTTAATTTCGATAGCCACTTCATCAGGTTTGGCAACTCGTCATTACTTTTGTGGTTATCCTATTTTTTGAGCCAACAATGAGTTGGAATGTTTTAATCTCCTTCATTGGGTATCTTGTTGGCTCACTTGGCTGTTGCCATCACCCTACACCACATGGGACTGTGATTGTTCACTTGTTTAGGAGTACATGTGTTTCACTCAATTGAACATTTGCATTGGAGGATCACATCATGTTTTCTAACCGAGAGGTGGATCATGCCGGATTGTATTTTTACTTGATTGTATGCTAGCACTGATTAATCCTTAGGCCTCAAGTTATGGAAGAACTTCATGGTCATAGTATTATGAGCCTTGGCAGACCTTTTGAGTTTACATTGGTGTCTAGCACATGAGTTTTGTTGGGATCACACATTAGGATTCGGTAGAAACCTTACATATGTTTTTATAGTATGCCTTGAAAAGCCAATAATGTTTGTTATGATCATTTTCATATATAACCGCATGTGTTTGTTTTATCATGGATGTCATAATTACATATGTTGAAAACCTCAACTACGTATGATTTTACGGATTGAAGGTAAGGTTTCCTGCAATTGTCCTAAAGGAATATGAGTTTGACACAGTGACCACTGATTAAGGGATTGTTGTGTTTCATGGATCTCATTACCCTAAATTCAAAAACCATAGCAACGGGATTGGGCAATCTATGAAAGGTAGATTGGTCATCTTGTGTGAGGGAACTAGCGATGAGTTGGGATGAAAAGTTTCAACCATTGGACTTAGTAATTTAGGCCCTACCTTACATAGGACTATTGAGTGTTTACAGATGTAGGTTCTTGTGTCTTAGGCCCAAATGAGCACTTTCATCGGAGGATTGCATCAAGTCCCTGGTTTGAGAGGCCCATCATGCCTAGACCAAGTTGACTTGATCATGCACTAGTTTTGACTAGTCCTTAGAACCGAGGTCATGTCGGGACTTCATGGTCCTCCTTTTGCATTTTGGCTCACCCTGTGAGGTTACATTAGTGACTACCATATGGGTGTGGTTAGGTGCATGCATTATAATTTGTATAAGAATCCCAAATGGTCCAACATAGGATCCAGTAGTTACATAGAGAAACTTATTTATATCTTCGATCTTAGTGATTGGACCGTTGATCAAATGGTTTCCAGTTGGGCCCAATATAGAAAAGATCTTTAATGTTTAACCAAAGGTTTTTAGTTGTTGATTTATTTTTTTTTTAACTTTTAAAAGCGTATGTATTATCATGCTTGATGGACGTCCGATGGTTGTGCTCTTATGGTATACCTCTTAAGTTGGCATGTGATTTTAGTTAAGAGTGGATGTCACTAATTTGTGGAGGGATTCCGTCAATTTGGGTGATGAATGAAGCAGATATATAGACTTTTGATGCTGTAGGACATTACCAAAGTCTGTAGGGGTGAGGTGCACCATAATTGATGTTGCCTTTGAAACCTTGGTTCCTTATAAATAGATCCTATTCTAGAGAGAGAGAGAGAGAGAGAGAGAGGAGAGAGTGTGTGTGTGTGTGTGTGTGGGGGGGGGGGGGGGGGGGGGGGGGGGCTTTATGGCTAGGGGGGCCCTTTATGGCTAGCTCTAGTTGCACATGCCTAGCCCTACCTTGGGCATGACGTGGTTTTCTGCTCGCCTCTTTTCTATTATAGATCAAAGAAAGACTTCATCTTTGGAAGAGCGGCATTGGACTGCACAAGCAATAGGACAACATAAATTAAAGGTATTTATGTACTCTTGATTTTATTTTTAGAACTTGAAAATATTTAGACATGGATCCATTATTAGGATCCATTAAAATCTAAATTTTTTCCTAAGTTTTTCACTTTTATTTGAAAAATGATTGAAACAAGTGGTATCATAGTTGTCTTGTCATAGATATTTATCAATTTCTAATTTGGATTATGATGATGTGTATGTCCATCCGAGATTGTATTGTGCTAAATTGTGGAACTTGTTCGCAGGAACATCATTCAAAAATTTGCCCAAAATGGATGTACGGATTGGAATATCCAAGCGATTCAATTTACCATATTAGCAATAGTGAAAATTGAATTCGTGATTAATTTGCACTCGTAGGAGTTGTTTCTATAGTTTTTCATCTTTTTGGATGATATGGCATGATGAATGGTGTTGATTCATGCTTTTAATTTAATTGATGACTTTGATTGAAAGTCACATGTTTGTATGGTTGTAGGAAAATGATTGTTTTGATCATATTCTATGTACATAGAATCAGTGTTGTTAAAATCCTATGATTTATGATTCACGATTTGAGTCAAATCTTAAGCAAAACGATTTGAATCCCACCTTTGAATTCCTTTTTTATATGAATGCTACGATTTTATGATTTGAATCCTACGATTTATGATTTAAATCCCGATTTATGATTCGATTATACTTGTTTTCTTCTATTTTAAGCTTCAGTTGGCTTTCATTTATGTTTTTAAATTGGTGGGGGCTTTAAGAATCATTTTAAAAAACCTTTTAAAAAAAGAAAAAAGAAAAAAAGGAATCATTTAAAAAAGGTAAATTATTTTATTTTGTTCTTTATAAGAGATTAAATATTATATATTTTCTTCAATGTTAAATCATAGAGCTCTTTCTTTAAAAAAAAAAAAAAATGATTTCTTACTTCTTAACTGGTCTAAACACAAATTGATGTGTGACTTATCTGGAATGTTTTTATGGATGGTTATGATCATGTTGACTTATATGTGTTATGGAATGGTGGTTAGAAATCAAAATCTCTTTTTTCATCGGTCTACGGAATAAAATGCAGCTTTTATAATGTGATTCTATATTCAAGAAAGGTAACAAGAATATAAATTATTAAAGGATCCTTGTATGTTTTTTAAGGAAAATTTTTTGAAAGACAAAGGAAAAAAGAAAAAATAGAATAATTTAATTTTTAAGTAATATCATCTCATGATAGTGTTAAAGTTTTAATTTTTCTGATTTATTTATATATTTCATATTGTAAGAAAATCATAAAAAATCTTACGATTTACGATACAATTTGCGATTCAATACACTTCAACCCCTATTATACGATTTGCGATACGATAACGATTTGACAACATTCCATAGAATTGCAAATTTTCCATTCTTTTAGATCTCATCATGTGTAGAATCATAGATGGCCCAAATTAGCTAGGATTTCAATGTATTTTGATAAATTTAGTAGTTTTGAATCGACCCATTGATTAAGATCCGAGAAAACACAGTGCGCTTATTGTGAAAGTGACGCAGGGATGAACGTGATGAGGTCGATCACCGTCTTCCTCAAGAGGATAACTCCGAATCCACAGAGCTTCTCTGGACTCCTCACAAGACTTCTCGAATCCACAAGAAAAGAAAGCAGAAAATAGAAATAAATTCTAATAAATTCGAAATTGATTAGTTAATTAATAAAAACGAGCTCACAACCCTTTAAATAGGGGTACCAAGCAATGGGAAAGAAATCATAATCAAACTACAACTAAAACTCCTAGAATCCACGACCTACTATAAATAGTAAACTTACTATTTATAGACGGACGTGATGTCTACTAGTGCGCAAGGTTTTCGGCCAAAAATAGTAAGTGTCCTATTTGGCTTCACCAAACCATTCTCCTAATTATTCTAAGCTCTTTTGATGTTGGGCACAATTCCTAAAGCCCAACGGATGAAGAGTTATAATCAAACTAAAACTTACTATTTATAGTAAAAATGAAATTAAAATAGGGAAACAACCGTCGATCCAGGGGTATTTCGCAATTCCGGGCTGCGCAATCCGGCATAGCAGGGTTGGTTGGCTAAAGTGGCTCGTTCTACCCCAAAATCATATATTTTACGCCCTATAACTCATTCCAGATTGTGAGATACGCCCGATCTAAGGTCCGACGGTCCAGATCACTTCTGTCGTTGACCGGGCCCTTTTTGGTCCATCTTGGCCATGAAGCTGTCCGCGACCTGCTCTACATTAGTCCCCTCCACTTCAAAAGAACTCGTCCTCGAGTTCTCATCCTGCTCTGGTTCATGATACTCGGTCAGGTCCACGACGTTGAAAGTCCATGAGATTACCATGCCATCTGGAAGATCAACAACATAAGCGTTGTCATTATCTTTTGAATGATTGGGACGGGTCCAATCTTCTTATTTTTCAACTTGTTGTATGTCCCGGTCGGAAATCTCTCTTTGCGCATATGGACCATAACGCGGTCGCCCACCTCGAACACTTTTCGTCGCCGGTGCTTGTCCGCTTGTTCCTTGTACTTCTCGTTCAAGGCATGTAGCTTGGTCTGCTCTTCCGCATGGATGCCCATGATCTTGTTTGCCATATGTTATGCTACAATGTTCGCGCCTGGGTGCTTGGGCAGAGGGACCAAGTCAAGTGTGTGGCGAGGCACTCGTCCGTAGATAATCTGGAACAGTAATTTCCCTGTCGAGCGGTTCACCATGTTGTTGAATGCAAACTCTGCTTGAGACAAGGCCAAATCCCACTGCTTCGGTTTTTCTCCTGAAATACAGCGATGGAGGTTTTCCAACGTGCGATTCACAACTTCGGTCTACCCATCAGTTTGTGGGTGGTAAACACTGCTGAATTGAAGTCGTGTATCGAATCGAGTCCACAAAGTCTGCCAAAAGTGGCTAATGAACTTCGTGTCACGATCAGAAGTAATGGTCTTGGGGACCCCGTGTAGTCGTACGACCTCCCTGAAGAATAGATTCGCCACGTGTGTTGCATCGAGGGTCTTCTTGTATGGGATAAAGTGTGCCATCTTGGAGAAACGATCTACCACCACGAACACCGAATCTATGCCCCGTTGTGTTCGTGGGAGACCAAGCATGAAGTCCATTGATAAATCCTCCCAAGGACCGTTAGGCACAGGTAACGGGGTGTAGAGGCCCGTATTCTGAGATTGCCCCTTGGAGGGCTGACAAACATGACAACGTTGTACGGCTTTTCCCACATCACGTACTAATTGCAGCCAGTAATACCGCTCTTCTACAAGAGCTCGCGTCTTGTCTAAGGTGTCCACCGAGGCCACCTTCATGTAGCTCATGAATAATCTGCTCCCTCAGAGAACTTTAGGGGATGCACAATCGATTCCCTTTGAAGAGAAAATCATCTTGTATATGAAGGTCACTGGAGTGACCTTCTTGGCACTTCATCCAAGAATCTTTGAAGTCCTCATCTTCGGCATACAGCTCCTTGAGACAGTCGAAGCCGACCACCTCGTTGCTCATCGTAACAAGTAGTGATGCACGACGTCAAGTGCATCGGCCACCTTATTCTGCTGCCCTGATTTGTGCTTTAGAACGAACGTGAATTCCTGTAAAAACGCAACCCATCTAACATGCACACGATTCACGTTAGTCTGACTGTCAGTGTACAGAACAAACTCTCTTTGAATCAGATAATGTCGCCAATGTCGCAGCGCTTGAACAATTGCATACAACTCAAACTCATAAGTCGACCATTTCTTTCGGGCTTCGCTGAGCTTCTCGCTGTAGAAGGCTACCGGCCTGCCTTCCTGTGATAATACTCCAATTCTGACGAATGAAGCGTCACACTCAACCTCAAACAATTTGTTGAAATTAGGAAGCACTAAGACCGGTGTTGTAGACAAACGATGTTTGATCTCTTGAAAGCTCTTGTCAGCTTTATCGGTCCACTGGAACGGTCCTTTTTTCATGCAATCTGTTATAGGCGCGACTATGGTGCTAAAATCTCGCACAAATCGACGATAGAAAGTCGCCAACCCGTGAAAACGCCTCATCTCATGAATGTTTGTCAGGATCGGCCATTCCCTAATGGCTCGCACCTTTTCATCGTCCACACGGATGCTTGTAGATGTTACAACAAATCCTATAAACAACAGGCTATTAGTTAAAAAACTACACTTCTTCAAGTTGAGGTACAACTTGTTAATTTGTAGGACCTGTAGCACCTGCTTGAGATGCTTCCTGTGCTCCGTCTCATCCTGGCTATATATCAATATGTCATCAAAATATACTACCACAAATCGGCCAGTGAACGGTTTTAGAACTTGATTCATCAAACGCATAAAAGTATGTGGTGCGTTCGATTGGCCGAAGGGCATGACCAGTCACTCATACAACCCTTCCTTGGTCTTGAATGCCGTTTTCCACTCATCACTAGGTCGGATACGAATCTGATGGTACCCGCTCCTTAGATCTAGTTTAGAGAACACCTTAGCCCCTTCCAGCATATTAAGCATGTCGTCCAACTGTGGTATTGGGAACCGATATTTGATGGTAATTTTGTTGATTGACCGGTTGTCGACACACATGCGCCAACTTCCATCTTTTTTTTGCGTTAATAATGCTGGTATGACACATGGGCTCATGCTCTCTCTCAAGAGACCCTTACGAATCAATTCCTCCACTTGCCCCTGAAGTATTTCACACTTCTTCGGACTCATCCGATAATGAGGGCGGTTGGGTAGGTTAGCCCCAAGGACGAGGTCTATGTGATATTGGATGTCCCTCATGGGGGGCAATCCATCAGGTAAATCTTCAGGCCAGACTTATTTGAATTTGTTTAGTAACAGTCTTAAACTTGAAGGGATGTTTGAGGGTTCCTCTTCCTCGCCCTTCACTACTACGGCGTATACCTCGCCGTTTCCATAGATTCCTCCATGAAATCCCGAATGGTCAAGAGGGAACTCCCCTCCACTTTAGAGGCTTCAGGGTGGTTCTCTGGTGTCATAGGGGCAAGGATTATTTTTCGACTATCCTTGACGAATACGTAAACATTGTCTTGTCCCCGATGGGTCGCATCACGGTCCGACTGTCAGGGTTGACCGAGTAGCATGTGGCAAGCTTCCATGTCGACCACGTCACAAAGTATTTGATCCTTATAATTTTTGCCAATTGAAAACGAGATAGTGCATTGTTCAGTTACCTTGGTCTCATTCACCTTTTTTATCCAGCCAATTGAGTACGGGAAAGGACGTTTCATCGTTGGTAGCTGCAACTTGTCCACCATCACTCTTAAGACGATGTTCTCGCTACTACCATTGCCTATGATCACATCATAGACCTTTCCGTTGACAGTGCACCGAGTACGAAATATATTGTGTCGCTGTGGTTGTAATTCCTTTCGTGGGATATACAGTATCGCCTCTCAACTAGAAATTTGCCACAATCCTCACTCGTCACTTCATCGCCACCTGCTATTTCTTCAGTGGTTTATTCATGTTCATCAACGCCATGGTCTTCTTCTGCGGCCTCATATTCAGTGCCCCCTTCGTTTATAGTCAAGTGTGCTGCGGGACGTTGAGGACAAGTGTTTGATAAGTGGCCTGGTTGACCACAGCAGTGACAATTGTTCGACCTTGGCCGAGCATAAGGATTTGGAATCCTACTCGAACCCGCTGCTGTGGGTGCTGCACGTTGAGGTCTGGATGAGCCGCTCCCCGTATCACGGTTTGCGGTTGTAGGAGGTTGATGACGTTCTCCTACTGGATCTTTTCCTCGTGCCAGCACTGGATCCTGCGTGGGACCCGTCATGGGGGTTAAGTTGAAGGATATGGACGAGCAGGAACTCTTGCAAGTTGTGTTTCTGCCCTATCCGCCAATTGAACTGCTTCATTCACGGTCCTGACTGGGTACATCTGAACTCGGTCCTGAATTGTCTGTCGCAACCCACCTATAAATCGTGCCACATTCTGTGACTCAGATTCTGACAGATCGTTTCGTGTAGCCAACCGCTGGAATTCTTCAGTGTAATCTGTGACGGTTCGACTTCCTTGTCGGCAATTTTGGTATTGCTGGAATAATATCTGCTCATAATCACTGGGGAGAAGTCGTGATCGAAGAAGACGTTTCATCCGTGGCCATGATGAGATGGTCGCCTTGTTCTGGCGGGCTCGTGAGAGTTGTAATTGTTCCTACCATGTAGAAGCACCAGATTTTAATTTAAACGCTACCAATTTTACCCTTTTATGATCTGGCACGTCCGTATAATCGAAATATCTCTCTACTTCGGCTAGCCAATTGAGGAAATCTTCTATACGTAATAAACCATTAAAACTAGGAAGTTCAGCCTTACCTCGATAGTCTCTTTCAGCACGATCTAAATGATCGCCTCCATGGATTGGTCGTCGGGCAAAACCCTCATTAAAGTCCTCGTCGCTAAAACTTGAATCATCTGGTGTAGCCCTATGGTTTGCCACTGGTAGTGCTCTACGAAAATCGGGATCGTGTCGTATAGTAATCACGGGTGGTGGAGCACCGCTTAGGGCTCGGGGTGGAAGTAGCGCATCCGCAAGACGGTCGAGGGTTACCTGCAGCCCTTGTATGGTCAACTGACTCTCCCGATGGAAAGCTTCCATTCTTTCTGAAAGATAACGAATCCCTGGATCACCGTCCACAGGATTTTGATTCATACCTTCATTGGTTGCCATCGGCCCGAGGGGAATCCTCGCTCTGATACCAATTGACGCAGGGATGAACGTGATGAGGTCGATCACCGTCTTCCTCAAGAGGATAGCTACTCCAAATCCACGGAGCTTCTCTGGACTCCACACAGAGACTTTTCGAATGCACGAGAAAAGAAAGCAGAAAATAGAAATAAATTCTAATAAATTCGAAATTGATTAGTTAATTAATAAAAACGAGTTCACAACCCTTTAATTAGGGGTACCAAGCAATGAGAAAGAAATCATAATCAAACTTCAACTAAAACTCCTAGAATCCGCAACCTACTATAAATAGTAAACTTACTATTATAGATGGCCGTGATGTCTACTAGTGCGCAAGGTTTTCGGCCAAAAATAGTGTCCTATTTGGCTTCACCAAATCATTCTCCTAATTATTCTAAGCTCTTTTCATGTTGGGCGCAAATCCTAAAGCCCAACGGATGAAGAGTTATAATCAAACTAAAAGTTACTATTTAAAGTAAAAACGAAATTAAAACAGGGAAACGACCGTCGATCCAGGGGTATTTCGCAATTCCGGGCTGCGCAACCCGGCGTAGCAGGGTTGGTTGGCTAAAGTAGCTCGTTCTACCCCAAAATCATATATTTTAAGCCCGATAACTCATTCCAGATTGTGAGATACGCCCGGTCTAAGGTCCGACGGTCCGGATCACTTCTGTCGTTGACCGGGCCTTTTCTGGTCCATCTTGGCCATGAAACTGTCCGCGACCCGCTCTACATCAGAAAGGGAGATAACGGTTGGGCTCTATGGGACAAGGAGAACAAGGGGGACAGCTCGGATCATCCAAAGGGGGCCTGCAAGTGTGGAGCAGTCGCCGCGCATACCAAAAAGGGGCATGGTCCATACACCCCCGTCCTCTTTCCTAACTTTTTTTCTTCCAGTTTCCTCTTTTCTCTTGTTCTCTTATGTTGTGAGGTTTGCATGTGTTTCTCAATTGGGAAACTTCTCCTCCTTTTCCCTTGTCTAGGAAGGTTTCTAGTTAGAGAAGAATTAAAAAAAATTTAAATCTGCAAATTGCTGAGAAGTTAAGCCCCATATGTTTCCTTAGTCATGCTTTCCTCCTAATTTGTATGTGATTTTGATTGATCCCAAATTAAAAAAGTGTGCTTGGATGCCAATGAGAGAATGATTTGATGCTGGAAAACAATCTGATATGGACACCCAAGTGGATCAATGCATGGATCACAGACAATTTTGGACTGTTGAGATTGTCCAAAACGTTTTTTGGTTAGTATCTCATCCATTGTGAGTTGGATTAACCTGAAAATTGACCTGGTGACTCTTCTCAATGAGATTACAATGTGGATGGATTGGATCTGATGTTTTCTGATAAGATATGGTTCTGATTAAATCTGGACTAATGATCTTATTTTCAATTAATCTCGTTTGTTTGAGATTAAATTAGGCTAAAAATTGATTCATAGCCGAATGTCAATGTAATGAATGCATTTGAAAGATCAGATTATCTGATGGATGTCTTAAAGTATGAGTTTTGGACAGGTCAGTCCATGTGTGTGTATAGTGAGATCCATGACGTTCCTTCTTTCATAATTGATATTGATGGGATGTGGAATGCTTAGGTTGCTGCACATGTCATCTAGATGAGTGGGATACAGTATGCCCAAGGATGTCTTGGATGACCATATTCAGTGATGTGGTTCAATGCATGTGGATATAAACCGAATTCAACGCGTGCAGTGGATCACATGTGGTATTGATTTTACAGGCAGTATGAGGAGATGTGGGATATGTATGCATTTGTGCATATAATCCTGTACATGCCTATTCTTTGATGGCATTATGATGAAGAATGTTATGGATGTGCTCGTGAACATGAATAGAATCTAAGCGTGCATACCTAGATCAGGCGATCTTATGTGATGGCTTGGATGGTATGATATGCATGCATATGCATTGGCAAACAAAAACTTATGTATATGTGAATGCTGGAAATCGGCGCCCATGCTGATTTATGTTTGTTTTGGTGTGATGTGGGCTGATTTGAATTGGAGATGCTGTAGACTTGGAGTCATCACTAGCCAATTAACTCAAAATCCCGCAGTCGGCTAGAACCTGCAGAATCTGTAAAAGCCAGAGAATCCGGGGACTCTCTTGCTTTAAGTTGACTCTTGATCTGCAACTTGGGATTCTGAGTAAGGGACCTCAGTTACAGAGAGGGAAGGTGTTAGGCACCCCCTCTGCCCGTACAGGCGTACGGTCTCTACTTTGTGTGGTAGGCTGGTCTTAGGGGATAAAATGATAGGACATGAAGTGCTAAAATGAGACTATGTGGACTTAGATTTTTGATATGGCAGGGTCCAGAATTCTGGCAAGCGGCAGAGTATACGTCCAGAGAATGCCTAGAGAAGAAAGGAGGTTAAGAGTAGATGTGGTGATGCTAGAATGTTATGTAAGGGAACTAGGATACCATGAACTTCTGATGTGACAAGATCTAGAGTTCCGGTAGGTCGCGGAGCATACATTCAATGGTAACCTAGAGAAGCAGGGGGGTTGAGAAGGGAAGTAATGATGCGATAAATAAATATGAATGCTAGAGATGATTGCATGATCTTTGGCTTGCACTTGAAATGACTTGGATGTTCGGGTGCACCATGGTTGGGGATGATTGACCCAAGTAGGACTGTAAGGCTAAGAGATGGTTGGAGGAGGCTAGAGGGGGGGCTAAAAAGATGGGATCTTGAGAACTCAAGCACTCCCTCTCACTCTCACTCACTTACTCTCTCCGGCCCTCTCTCTCTCTCTCTCTCTCTCTCTCTCTCGCTCTCCTTCTCTTGGTGGGGGCTTACTTGGTAGTTGGTTGGTGTGAAATGAAGAGAAGTGAGGGGTATTTATAGCCTTTTGGGATGGTCTTTAGGTAATTCTAGGGACTTTAAAGGGTAAATGATGATGTGGTAGCTTAGGGTTGGTGGAGGGAAGGGGGATGCCACATGACACTTCCTTATAGGTTTATAGGGTCTGGTAGAATGGTAAATAGGGTGAATTTTGGAATCAAACAGATCAAAATAGTTGACTTTTGGGGGGAACGACAATTGTGAGCTTCCGAAGTTTAGCAAGTGGGCTTTTTTCGGGCCCAGAGAGTGGCCCAAAGCCTGTTTTTGAATATTTGGCTAAAAAATGGCTCGAAACTGGCTCGAAAAATGGATCAATTTTGGGTAAAGGTTTGGGCATGCTTTGGCTTGGGTGATGTCTTTAAGTTAGGGTTTAGGGTAATGGAATGACTTAGGTTCAGCTAGGGTTTGGATCAGGTTTGGGAAATGGCTACGGTTTTAGGTAGGGTGTGGGGTTTAGGTTCAATTCCTTAGGATCATCCATGCTTTATCAAATTGCTAGGCTGGGTGGGGTGTCTACAACATACTCATGATGTTATGGCTACACTTGTGTGGTGGGAGTACTTGAATGTATTTTAAGGGGGCGTAGTTCGAGTACTTGGTGCCTAAATTGCCTAAAATGTACACCTTGGCATTAGATACATGGTTTCCCACATGAATTAATCATGGCATATGTTTGTGATCCTACAAATAGTCTACGATGTCTAAAGTATATCCACTTTTTGAATTTTCCAAAATGAAAAGATGGTTGGGAAAAACTATATAAAATGGTCCCAAAAGGTAGAGCCACTTTTCACTATCGAGAGAGTGATCCGGGTCATTAAGGAGCCACCTCCACCTGAACCTAATAATGACAATGAGCCTTTAGTTGTGAGGGTTGGCTATCAAGGATGGAAACAAGGAAATGAGTTTGTGAAAATATGTATACTTTTCTCACTCTCTGATGTACTCAGAATCCACATGCGTAATATAAGAAATGCTACAAAGATCTGGGACCACCTAAAAGCCATGTTTGATGCCCAAATTGTCGAAATTTAGATCCTAGAGAGACAATTGTAAACCATAAAAATAGAAGAGGATTCTCCCGTTAGTGATCAGGTGCTTAAAATGTATGAGATTGCTAATGAGCTTAAGGTACTCGGTGCTACCAAGAAAGAAGCTACCGTAATTGATGGTGACATCACGTGCATACATACGCCCCCCTACGCACATACGCAAGGAGGAGGGACCCACCATCGATCTGGATAGATGACGACGTCCGGGGAGGGCCTCCTAGTTAGATGACTGCATTTTGGTTCGTTGGAGTGGACCCGATAGTCATGTGAATCCCACCATAATCCCACCATGGGTTCTCATAATCGTGGCCCACTATTCTAATTAATCTAGTACTTTGGGTTTTGCTTATTATTGTTATTAGGAGTATCATGGACGGTCTAGATTAATTTGATTAGTTGTTATTTTTGATTACTTCATCTCCAAGTAATAGGTTGTGCGCATGGCGCAAGTTTTGGGGTATAGGGTTTTATTATAAACAGGCATCCCTTGTAGTCTTTTTAACTCATTGAAGATTAATAAAATTTCTGTGTTTTTCTGCTCCTCTAAATTTTCGAGTTGTGGAGATTCAATTGGGTGTGAAACCTTCCCTTCATCGAAGGGCTGACTATCGTGGTGCGAAGCCACTCCTATCCCGATTTGTCCCCACATTCTTCCATCCATATTTCTCTTCTCCTACAAGCATTCCATTTGTAAATCTATCAATATTTGCAGCCGTTTCCCCATCTACAACAGATTTTCAGAATTTGGCCCTGTAGGAGAGCTGAAACTTCGGTGGAGCACCATGCACAAACCGTGCATCGGATCGAGCTAAAAATTGGGGGTTTTGGAGTCCACACCTGGCTGACCAAGGTCAAGCTGGCTTTTTTTGAATAGTGGGCCCCACACACGTGCGGCCGGGATCGCACGCATGTGCGTCTGGGCCATTGCTGTTGTCCACACGTGCGGTACTTCTCTGGTTCGTCTCTTTCCTCTCTTTCACTCTTTCACCCAAAATTCCTAAATCTAACCCTAAATTACTTAGATCCCCAATTTTATGCCCTTTATTCAACCTTAGGGTTCCCCGAATTGAAATTTCTGAATCCCTTGGATTGGGAGAATTATTTCTGTGCATGTGTGGATGAATTTACCCTCCTTTGATTCTTGTTTGGTCTATAATTTTGATTGATCCAGCCCTATCATGTGCAGACCTGGATCCGCATAAGATTCCCCTTGATTGAGTGTTTGAACTTTTTGTGTGGGATGTGGAATTTTGTATAATTGTTTCTAAATTAGTGTGTTCTAAAGCCTGAACATCTTGCACATCATACTTGAATTTCATGTCCCGCATCAAATCCATTAATGCAGGGGCATTTTCACACCGGGGTTGAGTGGGGTAGCCCGTGGGATGCGGGGACACACTCAGGGTGGGCGGCCTATGTGATTTAGGGCCCACGAGGGGGGTTCAGCCGAGGTCCTAACCCATGAGATGTGGGGCCTGGGCTATGAGATAAAGGGATTAATTCATCATACTCTAACAGTTCGAGCTTTTAGAGCAAGTGGTTAATTGTCCTGCATCAAATTGGTATTAGAGCAGGAGGTCTCGTGTTCAAAACTCCTCACCGGGGGTGATTAATGCAAGGGCATTTTCATACCGGGTTCGAGTAAGGTAGCCCATGGGATGCGGGAACACACTCAGGGTAGGTGACCCATGTGATTTGGGGCCCACTGGGGAGGTCTCGTGTTCGAGACTTCTCACCGAGGGTGATTAGTGCACATTTCACACCAGGCTCGAGTGAGGTAGCTTGTGGGATGCAGGTACACACTCGGGGTGGGCGGTCCGTGTGAGGCGGTACCCATGTGATTTGGGGCCCACGAGGGGGGTTCGGCCGAGGTCCTAACCCATGCGATGTGGGGCCTGGGCTATGAGATAAAGGGATTAATTCGCCATACTCTAACAGCTCGAGCTTTTAGAGTAAGTGGTTAATTGTCCTGCATCACATCTTCAGGCCAACTTCTCTGACTTTACCTTTTATCCTTTCTGACCCTCTCCAATAACATATGAAGAGCAAGTGGTAGAGATCCAACACTTAATTATCACAGTTAAAGTACTCATAGAAAATGTGAAATGAGCGCGTTACACATTAACGTCTCAACAACCACTTCCCCTTGAGTGGAAAGCAATCACTTTTAACATGACCATCGTATCCACAATTCCAGCATGGATTCTTGAACTTTTTTCTACCTTGGCCTTTATTTTCTCTAGGAGGCTTTTAGATACCAACTATATGCATTTTTGGTTTAAAAGCTCGAACTATTAAAGTATGGTGAATTAATCTCTTTATCTCATACAAGGTGTCCCAAAACGGTTATGTTTCGGCCGTATCGGCCAATACGTAACGGTAACGGTGGGAACCGTTACGCGTTTCGGGGTCGTATCGGCCGTTACCCGATTTTGTACCCGTATCGGCCGTTACGGTCCCGTTACGGGCGTAACGACCGTTACTGACCCGTAACGGCTGTTACGGGCCTTGAAAAATAGAAAAAAAAAACGTACCTCTTTTTGTTTCTTCTTCTTCTTCTTCTTCTTCTTCTTCTTCTTCTTCTTCTTCTCTTCTCAGGGAGCTGCGGCAGCTTCTTCCTCTTCTTCCTCTTCTCTTCTTCTTCTTCTTCTTTTCTCTTCTTCTTCTTCTTCTCTCTCTCTTCTTCTTCTTCTTCTCTTCTCTCTCTCTCTCTCTCTCTCTCTCTCTCTCTCTCTCCTCCTTTCCTCTTCCCTCTTTTTTCTTTTCTTTCCCTCTTTTTTCTTTTCGGTTTCCCTCTCTCGCTTTTTTTTTTTTTTTTTTCAGGCGTACTGCGTACCAGCTAGCTGTCTAGCTGTAGGTACGTGTCGTGCTGAGACGAGCGTTGACACTCCTCAAGCTCCGAGTTGTACGAACGGTTCAAAGAGATCAAAGTTATATGGGCTCCACAGTGATGTATTTATTACATCTACACCGTTCATCTATTTTCAGAGATCATTTTAGAGCACTACCCAAAAAATGAATTATATCCAAAGATCATCTGGACCACACCAAAAATAACAGCGGAGATAATATTTTCACTGTTAAACAATTCGCAGGGCCCACGGTAACGGTTATTTTCCATCCAATCTGATCTGATCAGACCCAAGTGGGCCCCACCATGATGTATATATTTTATCCATGTCGTCCATCCATTTTGCCACGTCATTTTAGGTCAGGATCTAAAAAATTAATAATATCCAAATCTCAGGTGGACCACACCATAGGAAACAGTGGTTATAGACCGCTCACCATTAAAATTTTCTTAAGGTCCACTGTAATGTTTATGTTCAATCTAACCTATTAATTGGGTCACACTGACGTGGATGAAGAGAAAACACACATGTCAACTTGATCTAAAACTTTTGTAGCCCCCAATAAATTTTTAATGGTGAACGTTTAATTATTGTTATTTCTTATGGTACAATCCACCTGAGCTTTGGATGTGCCTCATTTTTGGGCTCATGCCCTAAAATTATTTGACAAAATGGATGGACGGTGTGGATATAACACATTCATCACGGGTGGGGCCCAAAAAACTTTGACACGTGTGCTACACTTCACAATTCGAGTCCCGCCTAATTCGAGCATTAAAAAATTGTACACGAGACATATATTAACTTAAAATTTAGCAATTAAATTATGGACTGCAATTGCTAACTCATGATGCCAAAATCAAAATTGTTTGAATAGTTTTAATTGTTAATTTGTGGACTTTTATTTTTTAAAATAGGGACTTTTGATTTTTTTCATGATTCACTATCCAATAAATGTCCACCAATTCATAAGTGGAATAATGATAATAAATTGCATGAATTTGAGGCTGATTTGGTGTATAGATTGGTCCTCCAAGTCAGCCCCAAATTGGCAATGCCATCTACCTGAATTTAATTTCATTTTTTTAAAGAACTATTGGGAGAAATGATATCAAGTTATTAAGTATATAAATTAAATATTTAAGTCAAATTCAGGTTATTTGGTTCATAAATTCATCAGACAGTCTGATACAACTTCTCACCAAAGAGTGGACCGTTACACCACCATAAACATGTTCCAATTTATAAATGAATGCATATTTGGAATGCTTAGAATATTCTGGATTTAATCCATATTTTTTCATATTTTTTTGGCAAAAAAAATATTTGCGCCGTTACGCCCCCGTATCCGTATCGGTTTCAGAGGGCACCGTTACGCCAACCGATACCGATACGGGACACCTTGATCTCATAGCCCAGTCCCCACATCTCATAGGTTAGGACCTCGGCTGAACCCCCCTCGTCGTGTGCCCCAAATCACATGGGTAGCGCCTCACACGGACCGCCCACCCCGAGTGTGTCACCGCATCCCACAGGCTACCCCACTCGAGCCCGGTGTGAAATGCACATTAATCACCCCTGGTGAGGAGTCTCGAACACGAGACCTCCCCTGTGAGCCCCAAATCACATGGGTCACCCACCCCGAGTGTGTCCCCGCATCCCACGGGCTACCCCACTCGAGCCCGGTGTGAAAATGCCCTTGCATTAAGATGTCAAAGCAGGGGATCATCACCATTACTATTCATTGAAGAGTTGTCTAAAGCCGTGGAAAATGTTTTGGGTCTTTGAGCCAATTTTTCTTAGAAGAGTTTTAAGTTTAAATGGTTTAATTTAAAAATGGTAATTTACCATTCAAATTATGAAACAATTGTTATTTTGGATTATCGGTTTAATTAATCTATGGTTCTTCACGTGTCCTTGTGACAACTGCTTAATTTGCTATATTGCACATATATGTGATCTAATTAGTGAGATATGTATGTGTAACTAATTCCATCCTTGTGCATCAGACTAGAATCTCGAGATTGCATGAATTGGAAATCAGTTTGGATGCATACCCATGTAACTTTTAGATCATCAAATCAAGATTTGTTTCATAGATACCTCTAAAGAGAGCCTCAAGGTTCATTGAAGACTTTGTTTTCTAATGATATGTTAATAATGAAAGGTGTCCATGGTTAATAGAAGTCGTGATTTAATGATCATGTTTAGCAAAGACTTAGTTAACTATCAGTTCACATGGACAAAAATCCCTTGATCATTGGGGTTTGTTTGTCCAAGATGTTTTATGGTTGTTGAAATGAAATAATGATATCTTATCTTGAAAAGAGTTCTTTTCTAGGAGTGTGGAATCATTAGTATAGTATGAGTGCTTTAACCTGGTCTAGATGCATGATATCCTAGATCATAAAGAGCCTTAGACATGCCATCATTCTTTCGTAAAATGCTTTGATGGATCATTGAATTATTAAGCATAGGTTTGCCCCATACCTTAGGCTTCCTGGTTCATAAAATGACATCTCGTAAATGCCATCAGGACTCCTTGGAGATCTGGACTATATGATTAGTTTGGATATCATGTAAACCACATTTCTTCAAATTCCCAATGTATATGTTTCTCAATTAGGGCAGTTGTAATGATATGTCTGTCTATCTCCTTGGAGATTGATGGTTTTGAGTTATCTCTAGAATGATTCCATCATGTGGACTCTCATATGTTTTAACAATTCACATGGTAAAGGGAATGATGCCTTGTTGGTATGGTCTTACAATCTAATCACATATTCTCTAGTGTGAAGGAATGTGAAAAAGTTCCTTGTAAGTTGTAACCATATGGGAAGGAACATAATAATGATGGATGAAACTTTGGATGTGCTATGTAGTGGTAGAAAGAAAGATATACCATAATTACCCTGCTTTGGATCACTATTTTGACTAAGGTCATGTTGGGCAAGCCTCATTCTTCTTTTGCTATATGGTCCGCATTGTGATTATGTGGATGTTGGAGATTGTCATTGGTTTTTCAAAAATTGGATTTACTCTCATATTTTGGATCAAGAGCTTCGGTATAATTTTTGTGTTTTCTGGTAGTTGGACTTATTACCCTTGCTTTTATGAGACAACAGTAGGGTGATTACATGAACGTGAAAGTCCGATGATCATGTTAGGAGTTTTCACATGGACACTGTTTATCAGCATAGAGAATCCTTTAGACTTCCATCAAAGAGAATTTGTGATATCCTGTTCTTATCCTTTTGATCCTCTATTTTCTTGTTGCAGTTGGATGGATTCTGAATTAGACATCTGTTGCATAAGTATTTGACTTGAGCATGATTGGCTTTAGGGCATGTGTGAGATTGTTAGTATGGTGTGCTTGAAAAAGCCAGTAATGATTATTATGTTCATGTTCTATATGAGTTCATGTGTTGTCTTATCATGGATGCTATAATCAAATGTGTGGGGAACCTTGGCTATCTATGATATTATGTGTTAAAGGAAGGGTTCCCTTTGGTTGTCCTAAATGAATATGAGCTTGGACATAACGGCCACCGGCCAAGGGAGAGTTATATTTTATGGATCTTAGAATCCCAAATTCCATTACTATAGTAGAGGGATTGGACGATCTGTGAAAGGTAGTAGGTCATCTTGTGTGAGGGAACCTGCAACGAGTTGGGATGGAAAGTCTCCACCATTAGGCTCAACGGTGAGTTGGTACCTGGGCCCTACCCTACATAGGAGTGAGCATTCAGGGATGTAGGTTCTTGTTTATTAGGACTAAGTACTTACATTGGAAGATCGCATCAAGTCTCTAGTTTTGGAGCCCATTAGGCATGACTAGATTGACTTGATCATGCACTAGCTCTGACTAGTCCTTAAACCCAGGATCCTGTCGGGACTTCATGGTCCTAATGTTGTGTGCTTTGGCTCACCTTGCAAAGTTATATTAGTGATTAAAAAATAGGTGTGGTTGTGTGCTTGCATTAGGATTAGGTATAAGAAGCCCACGCTCTAACAAGGGATCCATTGGCGACCTCAAAGAACTTATGTGTGGCTTAGATCTTAGTAACTGGACCATCCATCAAGTGATTTTCTAGCTAGGCTTGGCAATAAAAAGGTTTTTAATGTTTAATTGAAGGTTTTTAACCGTTGATTTAAAATAAATAAATAAAAAAAAAAAAAAAAAAAAACCATTAAGAGTATTTTATCGTGCTTGATAGATATCCGATGGTTGAGATTTTATGGTCCATTTCTTAGGCCAGCATGGAATTTTAGTCAAGAGTGGATACCACTAGTTAATTGAGGTATTTGGTCAATTTGAATGCATGGATAGGATAAGATAAGATATAGACTTTTGATAATGTAGGGCATATACCAAATTCCTTAGGAATGAGGTTCACCATAACTGTTGTTCTCTTTGAAACCCTGGTTCCTCCTTATGCATAGATCCTATTCTAGACGGGGAGAGAGAGAGAGAGAGAGAGAGAGAGAGAGAGAGAGAGAGAGAGAGAGAGAGAGAGAGAGAGAGAAGAAGAAGAAGAAGAGGAAGAAGAAGAAAATGAAAATTGAAGGGCGTGTGGGGTGTGGGGGATGCAGGGTGAGAGAGAGACATGGATCTCTATGGCCAGCTCTCATGAAGTGTTCGAAATATCGGTATCGCGTTACATATCGCATTCTTAGGATACATATACGTATCGATTATCGCATGGGATATATTGGTTGTATCGTCTAATGTATCGCTGTTGTTGGATACATGGGGAGACTTTGGGAAATTGGTTGAATTTTTCAATGAAACTTCGGTGATTGTTAAAAAAGTCATCAATTCACACTCATAAATCAAAAAAGTACACATAATAGGTTTTCTTTGTATGGGGTCCTAATTTATGCGTTGTCTAACTGAATTGATGCAAGTATATTCAATGTCTATTCATATAATTTATAAATGTAAGAGGACGTTTGAAATCACAAGCAATACATTCAAAAGAAAAAGAAGAATCACTACATTAGCTTACATACATGTTTGATTTGATGTTTGGACACAAATTGCAAATGATTTGCGAGAAATCGGAAAATTTTGATTTTTTTTTTTTTTTCAAATTTCTGCAACTCGACCCATCTCTAAATCTCGAAATTGAAGCTCCCAATCCATGATTTGTAACAATTTGACACTAATTTAACATGATTTACAAAAAATAAAAGGATTGAAATTCGAAAATGCTCACCAGATCGAACATGTGGGATGTATCGCACTACTTGTGCTTTTCGTATCGCACTGGTGGGATGCAAGATATATCGTGGGATATATCAAGCCGATATCATTGATATTTAAAACACCGCTCTCATGTACACATGCACAGTGTGACATGGCTCTCTGCTCCCCTCTTTTTCGGAATAAATCAAAGAGAAGCATCCTAATTTGGAAGAGCATCATTGGACTCTACAAGTGATTTGACAACATAAATCAAAGGTATGTATGTAATATTGATTTTTGGTTTTAAAACTTGGTAATAACTAGATGGGGATCAATTATCAAGATTTACGAAATCTGAAATTAATGTAAAGTTTTAGCTTCCGTGTTTTGAAAATTCGGGGACAACAATCTGCACTAATAAGGTTTCCTAAACTTAGTTGTTGATAGATCTTGCAGTTCAGACTATCCATCCAATGATTTAAAGCTTTCCAACACTCTCAAATATTTTCAAAATGGTTTCCTGAAAATTTGCAACAATTAAATCTTTTCATTTCATCATGAAAGTGTTTTGATCAAACTTGATGGACATCCAACAGTTTGCTTCTAGTGGTCCATCACTTGTGCCTACATGTGGTTTTGGACAAAGGTTGGAGATCACAATTAGTGAAAGGCTTTGTTCAATTTGGCACATGGATAAGTAGGATGATAGACTTTTGATGATATAGGCATGCCAAAGCCTATAAGGATAAGAACCATCATAGCCTCGAGCTTCGACACACTAAGAGAGGACATGATTATATCCTAATCACAGAAAAATAACTTTTGAAAAAGTTTTATGCTTCTGTCTTTCAAAAAACCCTAACTAGTAAGGATTTCTAATTGTTTGTTGGCAATAATTTTGTTCATTTGGAGAATTTTTATTTAGTAAAAGGTGAT
The DNA here is from genome assembly GCA_021015155.1 of Magnolia officinalis. Taxonomy (NCBI): domain Eukaryota; kingdom Viridiplantae; phylum Streptophyta; class Magnoliopsida; order Magnoliales; family Magnoliaceae; genus Magnolia; species Magnolia officinalis. The sequence continues at coordinate 24,046,376 of JAJHSJ010000015.1, forward strand.
GATCAGACGGTTGTAGTCTGACATGGATTCCTCGTTACCTAGCTTTTGACGTTACAAAAATCATATCTTAGCTAGGGGTTGAATGCTGAAGTGTGCCATTTTAACTTTTTTGACTTATTTTGGGGTGAAAAGTCCTCAATTTTTTTTATTACTCAAGGCAGCTAAGAAAAATACCCATGCAATTCTATGTATGACAAATGAATGAAAAATGAATTAGTTTTTGTGCTTTTTATTCCATTATCAATAACATTTTTAAGCCCTATTGCTATCCAAGCCCTATTGCTATCTGTACACATTTCGATTTTATTTTATTTTATTTATTTTTATAAAATTGAACAGTTTCTCCAATTTCATACTGATGCGGTCATCTTCTCTGTGCTTTTAGCTTTAGATCTCAAGATAAATGTATGATGTAGTTAAAACAAATCAATTAGAATCAATTCACTTTGTACAGGTAGTTGAAAACAAGGAATTGGTGGAAGAAGTTATTGGCCGAACTCCTCTTCGCCGCATAGGAGAGGCGAAGGAGGTTTCATCTTTAGTGACATTTCTTTGCATGCCTGCTGCTTCGTACATTACTGGGCAAGTTATTGCCGTTGATGGAGGAGCGTCCGTCAATGGTTTCTATCCAACAAAAGACTAGAATCCATTAACCGTTTTTGTTGGAAATTACATCCATGGAGCAAATGATACTTGAATAAATCTTCAGATCCCTTTATGTAAGCTATCTAGACTCATCACTCAAATAAACCATTACTTGGGGAACTTGTATAAGTGAAATAACCTGCAGTTAGTACTTGAAAAACATGATTTTATTTACGATGTATTGATTGGCCATCAATGGAAAGTTCATACTTTATTGGACATTGTTTTACAATTATGAAGACTTCAGTAGTCATGAGTTATGTATCTTCTAACCATAAAGATTCTAACCACATTGATACTCATTTATCATTTCACAAAATGTTTGGATGAGCAGAGGAATGACAAAAAAAAAAATGATGTTTCATAGTATTTGTAACGAGGAAGTAGCACTCGAGTACCTTTTTTGTGTCCAACTAGAAAGTAGAATAGATTCGGCTAATTTGATACAAGGTTATCACTTAAGGTAGCTAGGAAGTTTTATTGCTTTAGTACGAAGCTATTGCCAATCACTTGAAAAATATTAGATCCAATTAAGCTGTTTCAACCCATGAAAAATGTTATGTCGCCATAGACACCCCTGTTTGGACGTTCGATGATTGGTTATTCATATTCCCCTATTCTCAAGACAATGCATGCATGTGAACACTGTGTTAGGGCCTGTTTGGTTCGTTGAATACCATATTGATGTGGTTTACCATAATGATGTGGTGGAAAACTCACATCATTATACTTTATCATTGATTGGATATAGCCAGCTGTCAAATCATGGTAATCCTTTGGAATCACCATGGAGAGTTTGATTGGTGGAGGTGTGTTTACGTGGCATAGTTCCGTGTGATGTATGTGTTATATCCACACCATCCATCCATCTTGCGAGATCATTTTATGTAATGAGACAAAAAATGAGGTAGATCCAAAGCGGAAATGGACCATCCCGCAGAAAGCAGTGGGGATTGAATGTCTGCCATTGAAAACTTCTTGGGGTCCACAGAATTGTTGGATCAAGCTGATATTTGTGTTTTCCCTTCATCCAGGTTTATGTGAACTTATGAACAGGTTGGATGGCAAATAAACATCCTGGTGAGCCCTAGGAAGGTTTCAAATGGCGGCGTCATTGTTCGCACTGCTTTCTGTGGTGTGGTCCACTTGAGCTTTGGATCTGCCTCATTTTTGGGGTCATGCCCTAAAGTGATATTGCAAAAATGGATGGACAGTATGAATATAACACATATTGAAGAATTTACATCTACATATATCTAACCACAGTGTGTACTTTACATGCATATCCGTGGTCGGAAGTGGAGCTATGAGAGTGGTATTGCATATGGTGAATACCCTAATTTACTTCCAACTGCAGTGGTAATGATAATCATTACTCATTTACAGCACATTACGGCTGTAATCACTAATCCAAGCAAGTCCTTATGTATGCTATGAGACCTAGCGGGGGTGGCTAACATGGAGTGTGTGTACTGACATGGGTGTGTACTAACAAGCTAATCCAAAAAAAAAAAAAAGAAGCAAGTCCTTATGTAGTTATTTTTCATGCAATTTATCTCGTGTAAGACTTGGTATTGTTTTGATCCATTTCAAGAAAAAAAAAAGAAGAAGAAGGGAAACGAAACAATCTTTTCTATTTCTTGAAGATGAAGGCACGCTAATTAGATTTTTTCCATTTAGGGTCTGTTTGATAAGAGGGAATTCTTAGGAAAAGAAAGGAAATTTTAATCATGATTTCCACCACAAGGTGATTTTATGGGTAATAAGTGGATTCCCTTTTAGGGGTTGGTTTGTTTGTTTTACAAGTGGAAATCTCAAATACATGAGACAATAGTTACCTTGTTCTTGGGAAATGGAAGTATTGAAAATGGCTAATGATTACTTGTTACAATCCATGGTGTTCTTTGCACATTAGACAGGTGAAAACGTCTTGATCAACAGATTTCCTTTCTTTTCCTCAGGACTCCTATGTCGTTTGATACTCGTAGCTTTTCTTCATAGAATATTGCTATAAGACAAAAACCATGGATAAACCATATACATTTCCATGCATCCAAATTTAAAATATCTCAGAAAAAAATAATTACTAGAGTGTTTATCACATGAAAAGGAACTGTCCAATTGAAATTTTTTGACAAATGATATATGACTAAAATTATGTGGAAGATGCAAGTTGACAGAAAGAAAGGAGAGAAAATTCTCTCCATAACAATGTTTCTTGCAGGTCTCAAACCTTTTATGAAATGTCTGCAAATGTCATCCATTGGTTATCATGTTTCGGAGACAATGGACCTGTCATCGTCTTCTTTAATGATGCTGATCATGTTAGCAACTTGTTGAGAGCTTGGCCTAGCCTCTGGAGAAGGATCTATGCATTTCAATGCCACCTGTAGCAAGTTCACCATCCTTTCTTCATTTGCACCTTCGGCGATCAGGGCCTTGTCAAAGACTTCAACTGTCCATTCTTCTCTTACCACCGAATGCACCCATGTAGCCAAATCGAACCCGTTAGTCTGCACCAGCTTCCCCGTCAATAACTCAAGGAGAATGACACCAAAATTGTACACATCATCCTTGAACAGACTCGGGCCGCCTGGACTGGGACAGATGGCATTATAACTGTTACCATGGTCCACTGATGAGATGGCCTTATTGTCTATCACCATCAAGCCATATTCACTGATACATGGGTCTATGCTGTTGTTAATCAAGATATTGGAGGATTTTAGGTTCCCATGAGAAATCCCATCTTCATATAGCTCTTTGTGCATGAAAGCCAAGCCCTCACCAAGGCTAGCTGCAACACTCAGTCTACTACCCCAATCAAAATTTTTATCACTTTGGGTTCCTGTAACATGAAAGGAGAAACATCAGCAGCAAGAATTTTCACACAATAAAATTTCAATTTACAAAACTTCAAGACAAGCATGCTTCCATGCATTGATATATAGTCCTAACTATTTGGGTTAGTTTTGCAAATCATATTTTGCTAAGTGGAGTTGTTTCCTATTCCTGCTGCGTATGATGCTTGATATGCAGGCACTCATACAATGAATACTTTTCATAAATTAACTTGAATTAAACTGACTAAATTGTGGAACTCACTGTTGGCAGGTACTTTTTTTTTTTCCCTTGTTTATGTATATTTATTTATTTATATCTTTGACTGTCCAATAATTGTCCACCAACCTTGTGCATGCATGCATTAATACATGCAAACATATAAATCCTTCTTGGCCAGGTCAGATCTAGCCCATGTCATCAGTAGACCAGTTCTGTTTCATGGCCAGCACTCCACTTTACACCTTGATGTACAGTTCACAAATAAGGGATGTTTATCTGGTTGCCCCTACACAGATGGCCCACAGCAGAAAGATGACACTGAAAACACCCAATCCTAGCTGTTTAATCTGTGGCCTTCCAATGGAGAGCAAAAGTCAGAAGGGTTCAACGGTTGAGATCTAAGGAAAATGTTAGTTACTTGGATAGCTAGGATTATTCAATAGGTGTGGTTTTTTGTACCATTTGATACCTAAAGAATGGACCCCCAGATGGATGGTCTAGATTCACCAGCTGCAAAAGCTTGTGTATGGCGGAGGGGTTAAAATCATGAATGCTTAGACTGCAAATTGAAGTTCAAAGAAATTCGAAGGAATCAACCATAGACTGACTAAATACATGTGAGCATGCATACATACATTCACTATGCATTATGCAAGCATCCATAGACACATTCATAGAGGATCTTTCACCAAAGGCTTCACACAATACATTCTGTTTTCTAGTTCTGACCATGTTAGCAAAATGCCATACGAAAAAATAATAATAAATAAATAAATAAACAAAATAAAGATTCGGGGAATGTTTACATTTAATTCAGCCTCGATCATTAAAAATCTAGTCTAATTTCTATCAAGGAAACGGAAACTTCATATGGATAATGAAAAGTTCAGGTTCAATACAGTTCCGAATCAGTAAAATGGAGTGAAAGAAATGGCTGTCTATACATGTGTGTGTATATATTATATATAAAAAAGGTTAAAATAGAAAAATACAATAAAATTATTAGAATTTCTTTCTTAATGTATGCAGGCAATTGCATAATGCGTTAACATCATTCTGTCTTTCTTAAATTCATTTTTTCATGTAATCACCTTATAAATCAACCAATCTGTACTAGGATTTTCCATACTATTCATTCTATCAATGGATGGAAACCACCAACTCTATTTTTTAGATCGCGCCCCTAAAATTCTTTTTTGAAGAAAATGGTTTTTTTTCCCCCAACAAAAATGACTTTTGAAAAAAAATAAAAAATAAAAAAAATTTAAATGCGAAGTTTAAAATGGAGTTTTTCTAACTATGGTGGAATCCATGGGTCAGGAATCTGGATCATTCGACTACAACGTCCATCATTAGATGGATCTTGCCCTAGAACTCACCATGATTAGATGGTAATAACCCCAAATCTTGCACCTTTTTCAGTTGATTATGCACAGTCTATCTTAGACTACAAATCAAAAGGTTAGAATTATCCTTCAGGATATCTTTTTTGGGCATGGTCCATCCAAGGTGAGGCCCAGCATCACACCAAAGGTCTGGATCCCTGATCTATGAGCCCAACTTATCAGAACTGAAACCATGGACACTTGTAGGAATGCATATATGTATCTAATGTTTGATATTCTAACAGATCAATGCTTAAGAATGATAATGAGGTTTGAAGGACATACCATGGAGAAAATTGAAGAGACTTCCATTCTGCTGATATTCATAGACCACAAGCTTCTCTTGTTTTGAGCAATAAAAGGCCATGGCAGGCAGCACATTTGGATGCCTCACTTTGTCTACTTTCTCCATCCTCCTTCGGAAATCTCCGCTTGATATTGTCCAGTCCTTAATCCGCTTCACAGCCAGAGTGGTCTCATCTTCAAATGTCACTTTATATAGGCTACCGTACCTTCCTCTGCCAAGCAACTCAGCCGGAGCCTTGAGCAACTCCTCGAATGTCAAATCCCTCATCTTCGATTTTGAAAGAATGATCAAAGCTGATGACACCACACCACTTCCCGTTGATGAAGGGATTGAAAACTCAGATCTACTCCCGCCTGTCTTATAACCACTGTATTCACTACTAGCTTTGGTTTTGCTTTCGGTTACCACTTCCTTCTTCGTTTTGCTGTTGTTGCTCTTGGATTCTCTTTTCTTCTTCCAACAGATTATCCTGTAAACGATGAAGCTGAAGAAAACAAGGGCAAGAAGAATGTATCCCAAGTACATGAGAATCCGTTCTACCAACCGACTTTTCGACCGCCTTTTCATAGGTGGAGAAGAAGGTGGGCATGCATTAGGCAGTGGCTTTCCACACAAAGAGGGATTACCGAGCAAACTTGTATCATCGAAACGGCCATTGAGTTCTGGAACAGGGCCACTGAAATTGTTAAAAGAGACATTGAATTGCTGAAGGTTAGAGAAATCGAATGCGGGTATTTCTCCGCTGAATTGGTTGTTCTGAGCGAGGAATGTTACTAGACCAGAGATCCTCGCAAAATCTGGCAACTCTCCTGAAAAGCTGTTGCTTGAGAGAAAGAGCCGTTTTAAATTGTTTAAGCGGGAGAGAGAGGGAGGGAGGCTTCCAGAGAATCTATTGTCATTGACATATAGGTGCGTCAGTTGCTTGCAGTTTGCAAGCTCAGTCGGGATCTCCCCACGGATTCTGTTGTTTTGAATGCTGAAGACGGTGAGAGAATTCAAGGTGCAGATGGAATTGGCATCGAGAATTCCATTGAAGCTATGGCCTTCGAGTGCTACTTTCTTAATGAATGACCCGGAATTGCATGTTATCCCATTCCAGCGATCTGAGCAGGGGTCAGAAGAGGCATTCCAACCAAAATTAGGATCAATCGGACGGGTCCCATTGGAGAGATGTTGATAGAAGTTGAGGAGGGCTTGTTTTTCTGCTTCGTCTGCCGAATTTGTGGTGTGGAGGAGGAGAATGAGAGAAATGGAGAGTACCCAAATGGGGATTTCGTCCATAGATTGATGGATAAGAGATTTGCTGCAACAACAGCTGGTCGTGCTTGCAAAGTGGGTTCTTTAGGGTAAGATCAAAGCTCCAACATAAGATGGTTTTTCAAATGGAAGAATGAAGGCTGATTTCCCAATGGAAGATAGATTTTGTGCATAGAAAATGAGTTGCAAATGGGTTTGTCCGGACGAGGTTTGATTGGAAACATGAAGAAGGGTTCTTCTTCTTCTTCTTTTGTGGAAAATATCAAAGCTCCAAAATGAGATGGTTTTTCTGGAGCATGGAATCCAATTTGTCTTCAGTGAAATTTCATCTGATATATGAAATGCATCTTTTAGAACAAGATGAGAGCTAGAATGAGAGATGGTTTTCTCAAAGGATGGGTTCAAATTGGGTGTTTCTATTGCTGGAGAATTAGAGATTTGCTTCTCTTGATGAAGTTAGGTGGTGCAAGTCGGATTTGAAAACATGAAATGGTTCTGCAAGAGCAAGATCAAACTCTCAATCAATGACGGTTTTCTCAATTGTGCGAATTCGAATTGAGAAGCTTTCATGCAGCAAAAATGGTTGGGATTGGTTCTTGATTGGATTGAAGTGATAATATGAAATGGGGCTTTTAGAAAAAGAGAAGATCCAAGATAAGATATCTTTGCTCAAATGGTGGGATTTCAAGTGGCTGATTTTTCAATGGAGGCTGAGAGCATTGATGCAAGCAGAAAACGCTATGATTGGTTGTCCAAGGAGTATCGTGGTGATGATTTGAAGTGGGTGTGTTAGAACAGAATGAAAAATCCAAGATGAGACGAGTTCTTTCAAATGACAGAAAGCCAATTGGCTGATTTTTCAATGAAATTTGGAATCTTTTGGCTGGATTGCCGCTATCGGGTGTACTGCCAATATGAGGTTTGAAATTTTAAATGCCGGCGGGTAGAAACGGTCAGGAGAGGCTTTTCAAGACCCGAATTAGTTTTGGTGGTCCGCAAGTGCCACTTCCAAATTGTAACTCACATTCCAAATGTGTGGGTCCCATTGCTGATCAGAACCGTAGCCTGATATTCTATTGGTCATGCTTAGAAATCTCATAGGCCAGTGATTCAAAACATCAGTATGGTCGATTTTGTTTTGAAATGGTTCATTTTCGAGGACCCATTAGAGAATTTGGACTGTCCGATTTGTGAATAATTTTGTTTAATGGTCTACAAATGTTGGAGGGCACTGGATGAACGGTTCATATGCAGGGCAGATCGCAATTTGTTCAATAAAAATTGAAGCAGATCACAATTTAGGGTAATCCAGCAGGCTACCTCCGTTTTCCTTGTATGATACTCGAGCAGCTTATGATTCTCGATACGCAGGCGCTCTGAAATTGAAAACGTGGCTACCGACTAAATTGTGGAAACCAATGCCGGTAAGTTGCATTCCCGAAATCCGATTGGATGAGTAATACTATCCTCTGATTCGTGGACGCTTGGTTGTTGAAACAGGGCCATTGAATTCTTTTCATTTATAACCGTTCAATAAATGTCCACCGATCAGATAGTCCGATAATCAATTAAGTGAAAATTTTAGTTCATAATACATATAAACAGAGTACCATAATTTGGACGGATTAATTTGAGTTACATGAAACATATGCAATGCCTAAGTGCGTGCGTATCATTCATCAAACTCCGCCAGTGTATCAAAGTTTTTCTCCTGCTCATTTGCCAAACAAAAGAAACAAAAAGGGATGCACTGCAATTTGGGCTAAAAGTCGGGCGGGTTGGGTTGGGTTTTTGGGTTGGGTTGGGTCGGGTCGGGTTCGTGTTCACCATAACCCAACCCAAGATTCCTATACCTCAACTCTAACCCAATCCAACTCAATCTCGGGTTGGGAATTCTCAACCCAAGCTCAACCCAAGCGGGCTCGGTCAGGTTGATTGGGTTGGTCGGGTGTATACATGCTAATATTTTCGTTATTATATTTCAATATATAACTTATTTTTTTATATCTATGATTTTATTAATTATATATGTGATTATTCATCATAAAGAACTTTTTATTTTTCTTTTAAAAAACAAGCTAAAATATAGGACAGCTACTCATTTAAAAGTCATGTAGCATAGCACGCAATCTATTTGGGAGAGAGAAATCTGACATATCTTGTTAGCTTGAGTCCTTGGAAATGATGTGGACAAATGAGACCCGACATCACTAGCGTGTCTTCGACACAACCGATCCACACTCAATTATAATTTATAACTTATATATTGATCGGGTTCGGGTCGGGTCGGGTCGGGCAACCCGAGACCTCAACCTGAGCCCAACCCAAGTTTTATCGGGTTGGTGTTTGTATAGCCCAAGCTTGAGATCGGACCCGATATATTCTGCCCGAGCCCAACCCAATGTCGGGTCGGTCACGGGTCGGTCGGGTTGAACCCACCCAACTTTCAGCCCTAACTGCAATGCGATTGACGAAAGAGCCCACGCGTCCTTTCCTGCTGACATTTAATTGGAAGCGGACTGCGTACTGAGTAAACACGGTGGGCCCTGATGTAGGTGTCTTATCTATGCCGTCTATCCGTTTTTCCAGATCATTTTAAGGCATGATACCACAATTGAAGGATATCCAAAGGTCAAGTGGACCACACCACAGGAAACAGTGGGGATAATAAGGCCCAACGTTGAAACCTTTCTAGGGACTATAGTGATGTATATTTGTCATCCAACATGTTCATAAGGTCATGGAACCATGGATGAAGGGAAAAAACATAAATGTCAGCTTCATCCAAAACTTCTGTGGCCCATATGAAGTTTTCTAACTGTAGGCGTTCAATTCACACTATTTGCTGTGGTGTGGTCCACTTGAGCTTTGGATATGGTTCGATCTCATGCCCTAAAATGAATTGCTAAAATAGATGGATGTCGTGGATAAGAAGCATTGATAGCCCCACAAAATTAACTCCGCTATATAGTGTACTGACTACCGAGTTACTCAGTACTAGGGGTGTACATGGAGCCGCAACTTGACTCAGCTCGACCACTAGCTGACCTCAGCTTGAACTCAACTCGGCTCAGTCCTTGAGCTTGATTGGCCAGCTTGGCTCGGTTCGGTCAGCAGCTTGGGCCAAGTTCGAGCCAAGATTGAGCCGCTGGACTACACTTTTAAAATCCCATTGTCTGTAGAACAACAGCAAAGGTTGTTCAAATATTTTATCAAATACCTTTCAAGTAACATAAAAATTCAAAAAAAAAAAAAAGTACTTGTTTCTTATACATACATTCCTTCTCACTGGCCACACTTCATTGAGTCATTTCATCAAACACTTGGCGAGCAACATCAATATCAAAGTAACTAAGTCACCATGGTTGGATCCGAGTTTGATTCGAGCTGGGTTTGATACGAGCCGAGTCGAGCTGGGGTAGCTCGAACTCATTTTCGAGCTCAAAAAATCAGCTCGAACTCAGCTACGAACCGAGTTGAATCGAACTTTTTCAAGTCGAGTGGGGCGAGCTAACCGAGCTAGCGCGGTTGCGTGTACACCCCTACTCAGTACGCAATCGTTTCCCATTTAATTGGACCGCTGTGGGGCCCAACGTGATGCGTGTTTGAAATCTGATCTGTCCATCATTTGATCCATCTCATTTTCATACCAAGAAAAGGCCGATCCAATATTCCAGTGGGCCACACTATAAAGAACAATGGGAATAGGACGCACACCATTTTTCCTGTGTCCTACTGAAGTTCTGGATCAGGTTGATATTTGAATCATCCCTTCATCCGATATACTCACCATTCTAACGGGTTGGATTTCATGTAAACATTACGGTGGCCCCGGGAAGCTTTCAACGGCGAGCGTCCTTATTCCCATTATGTGGCTCATTTGAACCTTGTATCATCCTGATTTTTGGTCTATGGTCCTAATATGATATGGCACAGTTGATGGACTGTGTGGATTTTACATACACATCATGGTGGCCCCCACAGATTTCTTAGTTGCCCAGTCCAACGTGTTGCTACGGATCGCGGATTAGGTGAGACCCTGGCATCACCGAAGACGATTGGGCCCTTACCGTGGGGCCCACCTTAATGTATGTATTATGTATGTACGCTGTCCATCCATTTTTACAAATCATTTTAGGATATTATACTAAAAATGAATCAGATTCAATTATCAGGTGTATACAGTAAGAAATAGTGGTGGTTGGCTATTAATGGGCCACAAAACTTTTGGATCAAGCTGATATTTGTTTTTCCCCTTCATCCAAGCTTATGTAACCTTATCAACTGATTGGATGGGAAATAAACACTACGAAAACATTAAAATGCAACTTCAGAAGTTTTTAATGGTGTGAGGGTCAATCACCACTGCTTTTTATAGTACGGTCCACCTGATAATTGGATCAGCATTATTATTGGGATAATGCTCTAAAATGATCTGGAAAAATGGATGAACGGCCTGGATACATAATACATACATTAAGGTGAGCCCAACGGTAACCCTGCAGCAAGGGCCGCACCGTCTTGGATGGGTCCGATGTGAATGATCACACCCATGTGAGTGGTACCAATCAAACGGATGATGCAACCGTTTACCGTTCAACAACCAAAATGAGACATTTCCTAGCCACACTCCATCCACAACGAGGGCCAAAATCTGGACGGACCAGATGGTCGTGCATGTAGGCCACGGGTACGATAATGGAGTCGCACATCTTGGACACAAAGAAAACGTCGAGTATATTTTTGGTCATTTACATACGCATGGCTTTCAACGGACGGCTGTAAGCAGGGCTCTGTGGCTCCCACCATGATGTATGGGTTTTATCTACGCAGTCTATCCATTTTTCCATATTACGTTAGGATATTAGCCCACCCTAACCTAAAGATGAAGCAGATGCAAGACTCAAGTAGACCACACGGTGGGATTGAAAACTTTTTGAGAGCTGCAGAAGTTTTGGATGAAAATCCCAGTGAGATTTCAACGGTGGATGTCATCATCACCATTGCTTCCTGTAGTGTGGCCTACTTGGTTTCAAATCTGCCTTATTTTTTGTTAATATACTTAAATAATATAGTAAAATGAATTGACGGCATGGATAAAACCCATACATCATGGTGGGCCCAACATAGCCCTGCCTTAGACGGATTATAGTCCACCAAAACCAGAAATTTGAACATGGCAAGTTGAACCGTTCAAACTCTCGGCCGAAGCCAGCCCGACATACGGCCGGTCGACCGACCGAGATACGACACGCCATTTGGAATGGTATGGTAAGCCGCTCAATCACTGAAACTTAAAATAAAGATGTCAACGTAGACTGGTGGGGTCCACGTACGAGAAACCAAAATAAGCATTGACTCTACTCTCTTGATTCATTAGGAGCTTTTTTCGGAGGTTCATGAGAGCGACCTACCCATCCACACGCAGGTACACGTGCCAATATATAAAATGTGTGTAAGATCTGGATACTCTGGCGAGCAACGGCATCGGTGCAGGTGTGGGTTCCTTTCGACGCGGGTTGCGTACTGACGCTACCAGATGTCGCTAGTGTTCGGTGCTCGGTAGGACCCTGTGTCTTATCCATGCCGTTTATCATTTTTTCAAATCATTTTAAGGACATTAGGTAAAAAATGAGGCGGATCCAAATTTCAGGTGGACCACTCTACAAGAAAACATTGATGATTGAGTGCTTACCATTAAAAACTTCTTACGGTACACTGTAATATTTATTTACCATCCAACATGTTTATTAGGTGACACAGACCTGGATGAAGGGAAAACACAATATCAGATTAAATCAAAACTTTTTTAGCCCACCAAAAAGTTTTTAATGGGGGCGTTCAATCAACACTGCTTCCTGTGGTGTGGTTCATCTGAGATTTAGATCTTCTTAATTTTGAGGCTTATGCCCTAAAATGATATTTAAAAAATGATGGACGGCGTGGATAAAATAAATTCATTATGTTGGGGCCAAAGAGCACCAACCAGTAGCAACGTCGGTACTGGCGGGGTCGGTATGCAACCTGCGTCCGGTGCCTTTGCAACGGTTGTGGAAAAAGCTCATTTCTACTGCGTGGTATACAGGGCCTACCATTACTTACGGTCTACATCCAATCCATACATAAGGTGCGTCCTTTAATTTCACCTCACCTTTACTGACTCAGTCCAATTCAAAACACAGGTGGGTCACACAACAGGGAACCGTCGAAGTAGGAAAGGGATGCCCACCATTAAAACTTTCCTGATCATGCATGGGTCCATCCAATCCATTCAGAAGATGACATACACCATGATAAATATATAACCCAAGAATCATGTGATTACAAAATCTATGTGGGCCACACCATGTGATTTTGAAGTTTTTAGTCTTGCATATGGTATGGCCTACCTGAGTTTTGCAACGTCCAGATATCTGGGCGTGAAGGGATAATTGAATGGCACACATGATTGACGGATTGGATGTCATGTAAAAATCACACTGGGCCCCACAGCACGTTTTAGAATAAGCTTAACCAGCGTTGTAGAGGACATGACGAATTATTTATATGATGCATCATATCGCATGCGCACAAATTATATCCGAACAAAGAAAATTATTTAAAATTAAGCTGTCCAAATAGTTAGATCCACTAGAGGTTGATCGTAATCCAATATTGTAACATAGTCATTAATCTAAATGGCTGATTGGTGGACAACAAATTGACGGTCTAGATGGAAATTTCAAATTCAACAAACAAACATTCATCAGATAACAGGATTATCTAAACCGTCTGATTTTCTTGTAGTGTCCCATCTACAGTGGACCCCACTATTTGGTGAGTTGGAGAGTACTCAACATCATTTATGCAATGGTGGTGAACTATTAGGGGTGTACAACAACCGAGCTAGCTCGGTTAGCTCGCTTGGCTCGACTTGACTCGAAAAAGCTTGATTTGGCTCGGTTCGAAGCTGAGTTCGAGCCTAGCCGAGTCAAGCTGATATTTTGAGCTCGAAAATGAGTTTGAACCGGGTTCGAGCAGGCTCTAGCTCGACTTGACTCGACTCGACTCGGATTGAATCCAGCTCGAATTTGGCTCAGAGTGGGAAGAGATTTGAAACCTTCATTAGAGAGTGATCGGCAGTCAAATGCACCTAGTACATCCAAACGCACACAGCAGGAGCGGTTGCAACATTGGTAGAAAAACAGGCTAATGTGGTAAGTGTGCTCTGTTCTGTCCTTTCTTTGTGGTTTGCTGCTTCTAACCCTTGGTCGTAGCAGAAAGTTTTTTCAATTGTGTAAAGCCATGAATGTGAAGTATAGTTAGTAACTTCTAGAGATTGTAGGGTTTTTATGTTACTTAGAAGTATTTGATAAAATACTTGTAAAACCATTCCCTCTATTTATAAAACAATGGGTTTTTGAAGTTGCAGTTCAGGTGTTTGTGGAAATGCCTCAATGGCAAACTTAGCTCGATCTTGGCTTGAACTCAGCCTGAGCTAGCCGAGCTGCTGATCGAACCGAGCCGAGTTGACCAGTCACGCTCGAGGATCGAGCCGAGCCAAGTTCGAGTTGAGGTCAGCTAGTGTTCGAGCCGAGTGGAGCTGAGGCCAGTCAGAGCACGTGTGAGGGGCCGTCAGAGCATCCTTTCGACTTATAAGAATCGGACGCGTGGCGAAGGCGGCATCTTCGTCAGTCGGCGTGCGCCACGTGTCGGGCAGGGGAGTCGAAATGACCGTCGATACGACTCCTCCTTAAATGCCCTTGCCACGTGGCAGGGTTATATAAGGAGGAGCGGGACGCCCCTTTCTCATTTTCACGCGTGCCCTCTTCTCTTCTTATTTTTGTTTTCTCTATGCTTTCCACCATTTTCGTCTTTCCCTCCTGATTTTCACTCACGTTCATGTCCTTTCCGCCATTTCGATGAGTTCTAGTTCTCTCTCTCCCTTTCGCTTTTAATTCTTATACCAATGCAAGGTTCCGAGAGCCCCCGGGAGGGAGCTTTCGGCGACGAGGGCTAAGCGAGACATTTCTGGAATGTCTCGGAATCGCCCTCGCTGCCGACGGAGATGGTCATTGGTGCCAATGAGGCCTTTCAATACTCGGAAAGGGCAGCCGGGTCTTCAGCGGAGCGCCCTGCTTCTGTGGGTCTCTCTTGCGGAGGGGCGTCACTGGTGACTGCCCCTGACAGACCTAATCCTCCTGGAGAGGAATCTGAGGAAGAGGATGAGGAGGTCGAAGGGGCCAGTGAGTTAGTCTGCAACTGGAGATCGGTAAAGGTTACTGAGTCGGCGGCCGAGGGAGGGGAGATAGAAGACGAGCAGAAGGGTCCGGTTCCCTCGGTTTTAACCGAGGCGGATCTGGATAGGATCAGGGCCGGGTACCATGTCCCGGACTTGGTCATCCTTCGTCTTCCCCTGCCGAGTGAGTTACCCAACCATCCTCCAGCTGGGATGGTCGCAATCTTTCAGGTCGCTTTATAATGTGGCTTGTGTCTGCCTCTTCAAGGCATTGCTTGGGATTTACTTTCCCGACTCCAGATAGCGCCAAGGCAGATAGTCCCGAACGGGTGGAGGAACTTGTTCGGATGCTCGGTGTTGTAGGCTGAGACAGAGCAACCCCCACTGACTATCGACGAGTTTCTCCATTTGTATCAAGTACGACCGAATCTGCAACAGCCCGGCCTGTACTTTTTGTGTGCTTGGCGGAACAAGGGCGAGCCTTTGATAACCGACCCTCCTACCTCCAACAAGCACTAGAGAGAGATGGTTCTGGGCGTGTGGCCGCTGGGAGACTACCGAGCCAGGACTCATTGAACCTCGTGTTCCTTGGGCGTTCTCCCAAGCAGGTGACTCGGTATACACTCTTTCCTTTATCTCCTTACACTGTTGTGTCTTTGAGTCTGACTGAATGCGTTCTGCAGATATCCATGTGCGCAGGCCGAAACTTGGTGTTGGCGCCCTAGCATAGATCAAGGATCTGAAAGTACTGAATCCGGAGAAGCGGTCTTGGAAGATACTTCTCCAGCCGGAGCGTCTTCTTCTCTCGGGTTTAGACTCGGTCGTAACAGGTAATTTCTGGATGTCTGGTTGCATTTTCTTCAAATTTTACTTGACTCGTCTTGCTTTTAATGCAGAGATGGCTGAGGCTCGGCCTATCCTCTGTCCGCCTTCCAAGATGAAGGCCCCTCCATGGTCAGAGACTCGGTCCGAGACTCGTCCTCCAAAGAAGCCGAAGATGGTCTCGAAGGCTAAGGGGCAAGCCACACCGGCCATCCCGACCTTGATCCCGACATAGAGGAAGGAGCGGAAGTGGCGAACGCGGTGGCTCCCGAGTCTCAGGCGGCCCCTGAGCCAGGACCTGTTGCCAAGCAGGTTTCAGAGCGGAGGGAGGAGTAGAGGGAGGAGCAGAGGGGAGAGCCCTCAGGAGGGGAGACGACTCAACAGGAGGCATCGTTTTTCCAATGGGTTGTGTCGGATATGGTCCCTTGGGCCATTTCCCATGGGAGCGAAAAAGAGTTCGCTGCCCTCTTTAAAGCTCTCGGGAGACGGACTCTCTCTCATGCTGCAAAGATTCTCCTCGAGGTAAGACTTGAACTTCTTACTTATCTTGCTGATCCCTTCGATTTTAATCTGACTTAGCTTTTTGTTTTGCAGTTCACTCCTTGTTTGCTCAGGCCTAGCTCAGATCTAGCCAAGGCTCAGAGTCGAGCGGGGGAGGCCGAAGCAACACGGAAACGGGCAGCAGAGGCGGAAGCACAACTTGAAGCTACCGCAACTCGGTTTAACATAATGGTTGGCGACTTAGGCCTTGCAAGGAAGGCCACCGAGGATGCTAAGGCTGAGTGTGCCCATGTGGCCTAGCTATTGAAAGAGGCCGAGGAGAAGAGTCGACTAATTCGTCAAGCTCATGCCTCTTCCGAGGACAAGTTGGCTCAGCTTAAGGCCAAGACTAGGACTGCCCTTGAGTAGGCCAAGGTCCAGGCTGTAGAGGCCTTTCTTGAATCCCGGGAGTACTTGGATGAGCGGGATCGTTTATTTCTAGACGGTTACATCAAATGTATCGAACTGATGAAGCAATCTTTCCCCGACCTTGACCTCTCGAGATTTGATGAAGGTAGCTCTAGGTCTGAAGGTCCGGAGGCCGAGGCAGCTGGGTCTACTGATGCCACGGCTGGTATTGAGTTCGATTCTGAGGCTGCTCCTGAGGCGGCGTCAGAGGTTGCTCTGAGTGGCAACAACAGCTGAGTTCGAGCTACCTCCTGAGTTGGCTCCTGATGAACCTTGGAGTTTCATTTTGGGTGTCAAGCACTTCAAGCACACCAAGCTTTAGGCGCTTTAAGCACACCAAGCTTCAAGGCAGGCTCGAGAGCATCTACAACCGAGAGAGGATATCGTGTGTCGTGACTTACTCTTTTTGCCTTTATCTTTGCTATCCCATCGATGTAATTATAAAATAGGAACTGATGTAATCCGATGTAACCCACTGTAACATCCCGGATTTTTGCCAACCTGGGATTAGACGTCCTTAGGCAATGGGTCGATCCTAAGACCTTATCAACTTGTCAAAACTCAATCCCACAGTCTAAAATCGCTCCTTAACCCATTTCCTTCACAAATCCCACCCTTCACCACCTTGTTCCTTAAATTTTCTAAGTACTTTCACCATAGACACTATCTTAAACTAGCTAAGTAGTATAACTTGGATCACTTTATATACAAACTACAAAGGACTAAGTACCACCTCAGACAGAGATCTTACAGGACTAAATCCTTTAGAAATTTGGCGAGATTTAGCTAGTTTAAACTAGAGTGCCTGTGAAATTAGCACCAGTCACTTTAAATACGATCTGCAAGACCCAAAACTTGTAGAATCATCGATGCTATAGTACCCTATAATCTAGGATCAATCTCATTACCCGGTTGCTCTCAGGAGCATCTCGAAACTCCGTATCGGATCTGGACCGTACGTCGGAAGTCCGATTAACACGAAGTTAAGGAACTAGGACCGCCTCGCTGGGCTTGACAACCATCTCGGAAATCAGGTCCAGCCGATGTCCCACGGCCATTTGTTTGGATCCGGAGCGAGGGAGTGTGAAAAACACTATTCCCTTTACAAAATAAATATCTGGAATAGTGATCTGGCACCATTCACTTGCGCATCAGTATTAAGCAACCAGACCATCAGAATCAGACTAAATTACACCCTCGGATTAAGAAAAATTTTAGGAACAATTACATGTACTTGGAATTTCGGATCGTGGCCCACTTACCGTTGAACTGAAAGTGGTCCGCCACGTGCGATCTGGGAATCCGATCGAGTCGAAAAAGTAATCCCACATAGATCCATGTGTGGTGAGCTTAAGTCTGACGTTTGGCTCAAGGAGGGCCACCAGAACCTCTCTTTTGAGCTGGAAAAGTGACGAAATACCTATATTAGCAGCAACCCTTGAACAGGAGTCTATTTCGGTGAGTTTTGAGACTATATAAGGACCTTAAACCCTCTCTCATGGCAGCCATACGAATTTGGGATTGAGAGAGGGAAAAGAGAGAGAAAGTGTGGGAGTTGTGGGAAGATCTCCCCGCCGCTCTACCCTGCTGCTATCGGTGCTTAACCACCTCATTCTTGTCGCTTTCCCGGCGATTCCGCGTCATTTCTAGGTAATAAACCCTAACCCTAACCTGTTTGGGGGATTTGATAGTTGTAAGTTATGAAATAGCTAACCTATTTCTTCTCTAGGTTGCCTAGTTGCCGTATACGGAAGCTAGACAAACCTATCGATTCCGTTGCGATTCTACGACAAAAGGTGCGGACTTTAGGTGTATAGGTTATGGTTTTCAACGCTTTCAATATCAGATAATGATAGATTCATGATCTGCATGCAATTGCACATGTACAAAGTGCTGTCTGTTTTCCGTTTCGATTAAAGATGAAAAATATGGAATTCTACATATTCTAGGTATTTGTAGAAAATACCGTATACGTATAAATTTTGGAAATGTGTTTGACATGATTAATTGTTGTATGAATATATGATATATGGATAAAATACTAATTTGGCGAAAGGATTCGTCCAAATACATGTTCTACTATATATACACTGTATGTAGAAATACTGTATCGTAGAAAGTACCGTATACGTATGTATTTGGAGATGAGTTTGCCATGATTATTCGTTGTATAAATATATTATACATGCGTAAATACTAGTTTGGCGAAAGAGTTCGCCCTAATACATGTTTGCTAACATACACTATGTATGTTTGAATAGTGTATTCTAAGTGTTTGTTGAAATGACTAAGTAAATATGGATTATGATTTATGTTTGTCATGTGTATTGAATGTAAGAACATGATTGAAATGTACTAGTCAACCCCTTGACGAAAGGATTTGCCCTAAATCACGCCACGGTCAATACACTACATATGTTAAAGTGTGTAGTCCAAGTGTTTGTGGAAATGACTGAATGAATATAGAACTTGGACCCTGCTTGCCATGACTATCCGTCGTGGGTGCACGCGTGTTATAATTGGGGCAACTCCCTAGTGAAAGGATTTGGCCTAATAACCTATGTGATCAACATATGTCATGTATGTGATGTATGTAGTTCAAGTGTTTGTTGAAATGTCTGAATGAGTAGTAGTTAGTAAATTGTAATGTATAAGGGTGTTGAGATATGATTCTCAACCTCTTTAACTATGTGTATGATCTCCTTGATAGTTGTGTGATTAGGAATTGAACATGTACAAACTCATGCTTGTGTTGTGATTCATAACATGCTCAACTGCTTCATGATTTTAAATATGTAATGCATATGTTTAAATTATATTTACGTTGTATGATCCGTCATGGTGATGGGGGAGCGAGCAACGCGTGCGTGCAACAGCCCTGGCAACCCTAAACGGATAATACCAGACTTGATTGTATGATTTGAATCTTGATCATTACTGCTTTATCTATCTACAATTGATTGTGTTGGGGCTATGATTATGGCCAGGCAATCGGTAACTGGATTGAATTCGTGGCTGAGATTCATTTGCCACGTGGGATGTGTTCGACGAACTCGAGTCGTGCGTTTGCCTGCGGAGTGGCTAGGCCACACGAAGTTGTTTATGCACTTCATGTCGTGCAGCTCAAGGGCGATCGTGCTAGTCGAGCTCGTCAAGTAACCCGATCTGCCTTATGTATGTTCACCTGTTGGACGCTACTGCTTGAACCTAGGGTACCAAACTTACCAGTGAAACCCCTTTTAACCATGGTACCTTATCGCTAAGACGCATGAGCCGGGCATGGTGGTATGGGACACCGTGGTCGAGCTGTCGGCCTACGCTGGGGCCATGTGCCTCCCCGTAGTGACCATTGCGCAACCAACTCGTGAGCCGAATATGGTGGTATGGGCACTGTATTCGAGCTGTCGATACTACGGCGAGAGCCGAGTACGGTGAGACCTGTACTCGTGCTGACGGGCGACGAGTCCTCCGTAGTATCTTCGAGTATACTCCAAGGGTCTGTGATTGGCAACGAGTCTTTCACAGAACTAGAGTATGAGTTGAGCCGAGTACGGTGAGACCTGTACTCAAGCTGACGGCATGATGAGCCGAGTACGGTGTGAGACCTGTACTCGAGCTGACGGTCAGCAATTGAGCCGCATACGGTGAGATCTGTATCCGCGCTGACGGGTGACGAGCCCTTTGCGATGCCTTCGCTATGCCTCTCAAACCATAATTCGTATGAGATTAACTAGGATTGACGACCCTAGAATGGATCATGTTTGGGAATGATACAAGGGAGGTACCTTAGTTTCCCAATACTGCTGTTTGAAGGACTAATAATAAATCGGTAATCATGATCATCTTGCCCGCATGTGCTTAGTAGATGTGGCGCACTGAGGGAGTTAAGCATTGCGGAACGTAAGATGATGTCGCATGAGGGTGGTTTGGCAGGGCATACAGCATCATGTCATTTTCATTCCGCACTTAATAAGAGTAGTAGAATTGTTTGATTGTACTGCTTTATCATACTGCTTGAGTGAATTGATAACATGTTAACCTATGCTTATGTTCACTGAGTTGATCACTCACTCCCACGTTACGGGACGGTGTGTAAGTGCTATGGTCTCATGCTCCTTTGGTTGTCAAATTTTGATGTGCCAAAACATCTATCTGTGTCCTGTACTTGTATGATGATTTATATGAATTCAAGACACTGCTTAAAAACTTCAAGAAGCTACATGTTGAAGTCTTCAAGAAGCTACATGTTGAAGTCTCAAGAAGCTACATGTTGAAGTCTTCAAGAAGCTACAATGTTGAAGTTCAAGTCTAAGAAGCAACGCATGAAGAGTAGTTTTATGTTGATGAAGATCTCAAGTTTAAAGCTACAACAAGTTCAAGATCTCAAGCCTGATATGGTTCAAAATATCTACATTCGTTGAATGGTTGAAGTTCAATGTCCATACGACATGGTTCAGGTTTGAATGACCTTAGGTTGACCCTTTAAGTAGGTCACTTTGGATACATAAATCAAATATTTATTTTACATAAGTTTGGTCTATTCTACGACCAGTCCTAGCTCTTGTTCGACCAGTCCTAGCATTGGTTCGACTAGTCCAAGAAATTCCACGACCAGTCCTAAGTAGTTGAAGATTTTTCAGAATTTTTGGTACGCCCACGACCAGTCCTGGAGGTCCTTCGACCGGTCGTAGGTGTGGCTTCGACTCGTCCACGACCAGTCGTGGAGCTACGACTCAAAGTCCAGCAACGAAATCTCTGGTCTTACGACCAGTCGTAGGAATCTACGACCAGTCGTAGGTGACCCACGACCAGTCGTAGGTACTCACGACCAGTCGTGGAACGACTTTCAAAGATCGCGCTTAATTTTTCAAAAATCTGTTAGAGCTACGACCAGTCGTAGGTTTCTAAGACCAGTCGTAGGAGCGATTTTTGCTTCTATAAATTGAACACGAAATTCAGAGTTTTCACACTTCAACTCTATTCAATTCAAGAATTTTCAAGTGATCACTCTGAGATAAGTCTGTGTTTATTTTAAGCTACATTGTGCTTATTTAATATTCCTTTTTGCTAGCTTATTTAATTTGATTTTGTTTCTATATTCCAATCTCTTATTTGAAAAGAGGAATTATCTTATTCCTTCTTCTTGGAATCAAAATCAAATATAGCTACGCCCAACTTGTTAAAATCTAAAATCAATTAGAATTTAGAACCTTATGAATGTGAGTATTGGAAATTGAACTTTGACATTCAATCATCTACTCCGATTGGTTCTACCGGGCTGCTACGAAAAGGAGAAATCCAGGTATTTTACAATTCTGTAAAATTCATTTTCTTTGGTTTTGTTTGAGGTTAAGCCAGAAAAATCTCATTGTACTGGTTTTGTTTGAGGTTGAACCAGAAAAATCTCATTGTATTGGTTTCTGAGGAGGAAAACCAGAAAACTCAGAAAAGAGGGGTTTTTGAATTGTGTAAGCCCAAGTGAAAAAGACACAATTGTAAAGGTTTTTGGTGAACCTGTGAAAACCTATTTGATAGTGAACGCTAATATCCCCTGTGTGAGGATATTAGGAGTGGAGTAGCTTTTTGTGTGGCTGTTGAAAACAGTTGGTGTACACACAGGCGAACCACTATAACTCTTTGTCTTGTGGATTGAATGCTTGCTTAATTTTCATATCTTTTATCATTCGATTGTGTGGAATGTACAAGTGGATGTGAATGTTGTAACTATTTACATTTCAAGCAAGTGTGGGGATTGTTGTAATAATTTAGATCTTACTTCTGCATTTAATTTCAATTCCTTGCTATTTCATTTACTTATATTAAAATTGAGTCCTTGATCCAAAAGAGGTTCTAGAAATAAGGTTGTCCTACCATAAGCCCTTGTTTATTATGGTGTAAGGTTGTCCTTAGAACTGAATTTGTATCAATCTCTCAATACCTATTATCAAGGTGATTTAAATTTAGCTTGTGAATTGATTCATATGTAAGGCTATTGATTTGCATTTAAATTTGTAGTTATTATTATTAGTTATTTATTTAGTTATTAATATATATGGTTATTTTATTATTGCTGATTATATTGTATATAAGCATGGATTATTATGATAGTATATTTGTTGTAGTGTATAGACCTAATAGCTCATTTTGTTGCTTTTTATTTGGATTTATTTCCTGAGCTAACGATCTAAGCTATATAAAAAGATGTCAAATTTTGATAGCCTTTCAGTTACTAGACCTCCTCCCTTTGATGGCTCCAACTATGCCTATTGGAAAGCCAGAATGAGGATCTTCCTCAAATCAATGGATGAAAGTGTGTGGCAAGCCACAGTGACTGAATGGAAACCTCCTATCATGGAAGTAACTGGTGTTGATGGTTCAAAATCTATGAAAATTACACCGTATTACCAATGGACCACACTTCAGAAAAATGAGAGTAGTGCTAATGCTAAAGCACTAAATGCAATCACTTGCGCACTATCACCGGATGAGTTCAAAAGAATCATATCCTGTGATACTGCAAAGCAAGCCTGGGATATTTTAGAAATGACACACGAAGGTACATCAATTGTCAAGAAATCTAAAGTCCAACTCCTCACAACTAAATTTGAAGAAATTCATATGGAGGAAAATGAAATGTTTATGGACTTTTACACTAGATTGAATGACATTGTAAACTCAATGTGGGGTCTTGGCGATAAGATCCCAGAAAGTAAAGTGTGTGCAAAAATACTACGCTCTCTTCCTGAACGGTTCAATTCTAAGGTAACCGCAATCCAGGAACTTCGTGATACGGATAATATGAAGGTAGAAGAATTAGTTGGTTCTTTACAAACCTATGAATTAAGTTTTAAAGCTCCTAAAGGTAAATCTATTGCTTTGAAGTCATCTAAAAGTATTACTCAAGAAAATTCAGATTCAGAAAAGTCTGAAGATGATGTGGCCCTTTTGGCGAAAAAGTTTTATAAGATTTTCAAAAGTAAGAAAAGAGTCGATTTTCAAAAGGGAAATGAAAAGAAACGTTCCAAACCTAAGTCTAAAACTTGGAAATCATTGAAAGATAGTCAATGCTACAACTGTCAAGAATATGGGCATTTAGCAAACAAATGTCCTAAAAAGGACAGATCCAAAAGGAAGGGTATGTTGGCTACTTGGGATGAATCGTCTGATTCTGAAGCCTCTTCTGAATCAGAAATTCAGAAACCGAGTCGGGCAGTGAACTTAAGGCCCTTATGACTCTAGCCAAGTTTACTTTTTCGATCACGATGATTCAACAAGTGAAGAAAATTTGGATAGTGATCATGAAATGATGAAGATCTTCAAGATGCTTACAATGCCTTATATAAGGAAAGTTGTAAAATTGCTGTCAAACTTAAACTTCAAAAAGAAAAGTTTTTTAAACTTAAAGAATGTTTTGAAACCTTGTTTTAGAAAAATCCCAAATTTCAGATTGTTTTGAAAAATCAAAGTGTGATCTAGAATTCAAAACCTCCCTAATTGAAAATTTGAAATCTGAAAATGAGAAACTTAAAAATGAAGTATCTTCTCTTCTGAGTTTGAAGGACACATGGAGATATGCCCAAGGTGATCCAAAATTAGAAAAATTATTATCCGGATCAAGAAAATGTGGCGATCGATCCGGGTTGGGCTATGATAAAAACACATCTCCTAAACAGAAGAATACTCCTTCCAATTTTGTGAAAGGAGAGACTTCTAACTCAAAAGGAAAAGGTACTAGTCAAGTTTTTTCTAAAAATACAAAAACTTTTCAAAAAACCAAAAAGCAGCTATATAAATTTCAAAAATCAGATTCGAAACCCACTAGCTGAAAAAATTGTTGATTTACTTAAGGAGCTATTAAAATCTAACTCTGTAGGTCACTCTTACAACTATAAACAAAAGAAGACCAATTATTCTCCTAAACCAAAACAGTACTGAAATGGGTTCCTAAGGTTGCCTGTTTGGTTGCTCACACTGCTTTCAAAGCTACAAGCCATTCGAAATGGTACCTAGACAGTGGATGCTCCAGACATATGACAGGCGACAAAGCACTATTCACCGATCTTAAAGATATGACTGATGGGTCAGTCACATTTGGTGATGGAGTGCAACTGCAAGATAATTGGCAAAGGTACGGTCCAACTCTATAACCTTCCCTTATTTAAAAATGTTTTATATGTTGAGGGTTTAAAACACAACCTGTTGAGCATATCTCAAATATGCGATAACAACCATAATGTTAAATTTTCTAATCAAGGTTGTGAAATTATAAATGAAAAGGGTTCTGTAATATTAACTGGTCGCAGAACTTCTGAAAACTGCTATATAGTAAGCGATAGTAGCTCATCTAAACAAACGTGCTACATGGTCCATACCGATGAGACAGAATTATGGCATAAACGCCTCGGACATGTACACTATCGAAATTTATACAGATTGAGCAAAGGAGAACTAATTAGAGGTCTACCTAAGATACAAAAAGTAGACAAGATTTGTGGTGAATGCCAGTATGGTAAACAAACTAGGAGCTCTCACAAAAAGGTGAACTCCAATACCACCACAAGACCACTCGAGCTTCTCCACATGGATCTTATAGGACCAACAAGAACGGAAAGTCGAGGTGGCAAAAAGTACATCTTAGTTATTGTAGATGATTATACAAGATACACTTGGGTTTCATTCTTGAGAGACAAATCAGAAACCTTGATGAAGTGAAAAAATTATAAAACGGATTCAAACTGAAAAATGTTCTCAAGTCAACAAGATCCGTAGTGATCATGGATCCGAATTCGAAAATAGCGGTTTTGAGAAATTCTGTAGCGATCAGGGAATATCGCATGAATTCTCTGCACCTAAAACTCCTCAACAAAATGGAATTGTCGAGAGGAAGAATAGAGTGCTTCAAGAAATGGGAAATGTTATGTTAAATAGCATGAAGCTCCCTAGGAATCTCTGGGCTGAAGCAGTGAATACAGCCTGCTACATTATTAACCGTGTTTATATCTGTAAAACTAATAATAAAACGGCTTATGAAATGTGGTTTGAGAAAAAGCCTTCTGTCAAATACTTTCGAGTTTTTGGCAGCAAGTGCTATATTTTGCGTGACCGTGAAAATTTGGGAAAGTTCGACACTAAAAGTGATGAAGGGATCTTTTTAGGATATTCTTTAAACAGTCGTGCATATCGTGTTCTGAACAACAGGACCGGTGTGATTCAAGAGTCAATAAATGTTGTGATTGACGATCTTTTGAATACACCTGTCCCTAGTTCAGATAATGATGAAGTGCTTATACTTGAAAAACAAGAAACTTCATCAAGTGAACCTAATTCTGAATTAAGGACTGTTAAAGATCATCCAACTTCTCAAATACTTGGAAACCCTCTCACTGGTGTGCGCACTCGTAGACAATTAGAGGACATATGTAACTACGTATGCTTTACATCCCAGATTGAACCGGTTAACGTAAAAGAAGCACTTTCGGATGAAAACTGGATTCTTGCGATGCAAGAAGAACTTAATCAGTTTGTCAGAAATGATGTTTGGTACCTTGTTCCTAGACCTAAAGATAAACATATTATTGGAACAAAATGGATTTTCAAAAACAAATCTGATGAACTTGGAAATATTATTCGAAATAAAGCAAGACTAGTTGTACAGGGGTATACACAAATTGAAGGTATTGACTATAATGAGACATTTGCCCCTGTAGCTCGTCTTGAATCAATCAGACTTTTTATCTCCATTGCATGTTTTAGAAAGATTAAAATTTACCAAATGGATGTAAAGAGTGCCTTTCTGAATGGTGATTTACATGAAGAGGTATATGTTGAACAACCTACAGGGTTTGAAGATCCTAAATTTACTGATCATGTGTATCGTCTTAAGAAGGCTCTCTATGGTCTGAAACAAGCTCCCAGAGCATGGTACGAAAAACTGACTAAGTTTTTACTGAGTCATAATTTTCAGATGGGATGTGTTGATAAGACGCTCTTTGTTAAGAAACATAACGATGATATTCTAATGGTTCAAATATATGTTGACGATATTATTTATGGATCAACCTGTACTAACATGACTGTTGAGTTTGCAGATTTGATGAAGTCTAAATTCGAAATGAGCATGGTTGGAGAATTAAACTATTTCCTAGGGTTGCAAGTTAAACAACAACCTGATGGAATTTTTATCTCTCAAACCAAATATGCTCTGAATTTAATCAAGAAATTTGGATTTGAGAAAGGTAAAAATTTTGATACTCCTATGAGTACAACTTTGAGACTCTCAAAAGACTCTACAGGTAATGATGTGGATCCTAAATTGTATCGTAGTTTGATTGGTAGTTTACTTTATCTGACTGCTAGTAGACCAGATATCGCTTTGAGTGTTGGTATTTGTGCTCGTTATCAATCAAATCCTAAAGAATCTCACTTAACTGCTGTTAAGCGGATTATGCGATATGTCGCAAGTTCTACTAAACTGGGTCTCTGGTATCCACATGAGACTAATGTTCAATTAGCCGGGTACGCAGATGCTGACTGGGCTGGAAACATTGATGATAGGAAATCAACCAGTGGTGGTTGTTTCTACATTGGAAATTGTCTTGTTTCTTGGTTTAGTAAGAAGCAAAGTTCTATATCGCTATCAACAGCTGAGGCTGAATACATTGCTGCTGGAAATGCATGTACTCAACTTGTTTGGATGAAACGAATGTTAAGCGATTATGGAATTACTCAGGATTCTATGATTTTATTTTGCGATAATTCCAGTGCAATAAATATCTCTAAAAATCCAGTTCAGCATTCACGTACTAAGCATATTGACATTAGATTTCATTACATTCGTGAATTAGTGGAAGAAAAGGTAATATATTTGGATTACATTCCAACCGAGACTCAACTTGCTGACATTTTCACTAAACCGCTCGACAAAAGCAGGTTTAATAAATTAAAGTTTAATCTCGGTATGTGCAATTTAAATTGAATTTGCATGATTTGGTGTATCATAATGTACATAAGTTTGATGATTTATTTGCTTAAATTTGAAAATTATTTGAAAAAAAAATTGCAAATTTTGAGTCGTACTCGACCAGTCGTGAGTGTACACGACCGGTCGTGCTACGACCGGTCGAACACTTACACGACCGGTCGTGAAACTCGGGATTTCACTTTAATTTGGGGATTTTGACTCTTCTTCTTCATTTCTTTTTACCCTCCAACGGCTCTAGCTACGACCGGTCGAACCCACCTTCTTAGTACTTCAAGGTTAGTGGTTCCTTTGCATTTTTATTGTAGATTCTTGATATTATGTGTTTCAAATCTCATTCTTGTAGAATCTATTTGGTCGTTCATTGCAAGTTTGGGGTTTTATCTTGAAAAATCTGTTCTATCTAAAACCCATTTCTTCTATCTTGCATCTTGTTGTTTCCTTGAAATCCTCCTTTGAAAATGGATGCTAGAGGTAAAAAGAAAACTACTCGAGGTCCCTCTTCATCTAGATCAACTTCTATTGCACAACGTCATCTTCGGTCTCCCGAAAATGATCCTTCTAATGCTCGGGATTTGCGTATGCGCAATGTTATTGTTGAGCGTCCTGTGAATGTTAATCACATTGCTTCATTTGGTATCCCTCCTCTGTTGGAATCTGTGGGATGGGATAACATCTTGCATTGGGGTGGAGCTGCATACCAGTCCATTGCCCAATCCATGTTTGCATGTATCTGTGATTTTTCTCTTGAGAATTTAACTTTTAAAGTTGATACTCAAGAAGGATTGTTTTAGTGGATCGACATTTGATTGCTGACATTATGGAAATACCTGTCAATGATGAGAGCATTCCAATTAATATTTTACATGACAGTCTCTCAGAATCTGAACGAAGAATGCTTACTAGAGATTTATGTAATTTGGATGTTCACTGGACTCATAAAGGTCATGCACTTCCCTCAAGGTTTTGTTACCCAGACACAGAGTACTTCATAGGATTTTCATCTCAAATCTTTATCCACGTTCTGGTAATAAAACCGAACTCACTGCTTTTATGGTTCGTGTTTTGCATTCTGTCATCTCTGGTGCAAAAATATGTTTACCTTCTTTAATTTGTCATTCCATTATTCTGTCTCGTCACCATCCTGGACATAGTGATATACCCTTTGGTTATTTATTGACTATGCTGGCAAATCATATGCTCGTGGCTATGCCTACTAGAGAAAAACCCATCCATCATCTCCCTTTTAATAATTCCAATATTAACAAGATGAATTTAGAATTGGCTGATGGCCAAGTGGATGCTGGTAGCAGTGGTGCTGCAGGAGATGCAGGTCAAGCTGGTGATCCTACTGAAGACGTGAATATGGATGATATTTGAAGAACTTGAGTCAGACTCGGCTGATGATCCTGATTTTCAGCCCTCTGATTTTGATGAGAGATTGAATTCCCTTCAAGAGCAGGTGGCTCAAATTCGTGTTACCCAAGACACGCAATTTTCTTATCTACGCAAATATATGAGGCGTATTGCTAAGGGTTTACACAAAATTGATCCATCTAATCCTGCTCCCTCTTCTGGTTCTGACTGAATTTTTGATGGGTCTGTAATATTTTGTTTTGTCTGAACTTTACATGCTTACTGACTTTTTGAATTATGCATTATGCTTTCTTAAATCAACTCATATTTTCTTTAGCATTGTTGCTCTTCTTCCTTTGTCATTTTGTGACAAAAAAGGGGGAGAAATTTTGAGAAACATTTGGCTTTATTTGAATTTAATGATTATGCTCCTATTACTCAGGGGGAGTTAAGCTTCTCAGGGGTAGTTATGGGTGAATGATGCTAGTTATTACTTATCATATATAACTGTGCATGCTTCTCTATTGTTGAACTTGTTGTGTGTACTTAGTTTAAATTGGAAGTATTATATTTGGGTGTTTTGTCACAAATTTGACAAAGGGGGAGATTGTAAGTGCTATGGTCTCATGCTCCTTTGGTTGTCAAATTTTGATGTGCCAAAACATCTATCTGTGTCCTGTGCTTGTATGATGATTTATATGAATTCAAGACACTGCTAAAAACTTCAAGAAGCTACATGTTGAAGTCTTCAAGAAGCTACATGTTGAAGTCTCAAGAAGCTACATGTTGAAGTCTTCAAGAAGCTACAAGTTGAAGTTAGTCTGAAGAAGCAACGCATGAAGTAGTTTTATGTTGATGAAGATCTCAAGTTTAAAGCTATAATAAGTTCAAGATTCAAGCCTGATATGGTTCAAAATATCTACATTCGTTGAATGGTTGAAGTTCAATGTCCATACGACATGGTTCAGGTTTGAATGACCTTAGGTTGACCCTTTAAGTAGGTCACTTTGGATACATAAATCAAATATTTATTTTACATAAGTTTGGTCTATTCTACGACCAGTCCTAGCTCTTGTTCGACCAGTCCTAGCATTGGTTCGACTAGTCCAAGAAATTCCACGACCAGTCCTAAGTAGTTGAAGATTTTTCGAAATTTTTGGTACGCCCACGACCAGTCCTGGAGGTCCTTCGACCGGTCGTAGGAGTGGCTTCGACTCGTCCACGACCAGTCGTGGAGCTACGACTCAAAGTCCAGCAACGAAATCTCTGGTCTTACGACCAGTCGTAGGAATCTACGACCAGTCGTAGGTGACCCACGACCAGTCGTAGGCTACTCACGACCAGTCGTGGAACGGCTTTCAAAGATCGCGCTTATTTTTTCAAAAATCTGTTAGAGCTACGACCAGTCGTAGGTTTCTAAGACCAGTCGTAGGAGCGATTTTTGCTTCTATAAATTGAACACGAAATTCAGAGTTTTCACACTTCAACTCTATTCAATTCAAGAATTTTCAAGTGATCACTCTGAGATAAGTCTGTGTTTATTTTAAGCTACATTGTGCTTATTTAATATTCCTTTTTGCTAGCTTATTTAATTTGATTTTGTTTCTATATTCCATCTCTTATTTGAAAAGAGGAATTATCTTATTCCTTCTTCTTGGAATCAAAATCAAATATAGCTACGCCCAACTTGTTAAAATCTAAAATCAATTAGAATTTAGAACCTTATGAATGTGAGTATTGGAAATTGAACTTTGACATTCAATCATCTACTCCGATTGGTTCTACGGGCTGCTACGAAAAGGAGAAATCCAGGTATTTTACAATTCTGTAAAATTTCATTTCTTTTGGTTTTGTTTGAGGTTAAGCCAGAAAAATCTCATTGTACTGGTTTTGTTTGAGGTTGAACCAAAAAAATCTCATTGTATTGGTTGTCTGAGGAAAACCAGAAAACTCAGAGAAGAGGGGTTTTTGAATTGTGTAAGCCCAAGTGAAAAAGACACAATTGTAAAGGTTTTTGGTGAACCTATGTGAAACCTATTTGATAGTGAACGCTAATATCCCCTGTGTGAGGATATTAGGAGTGGAGTAGCTTTTTGTGTGGCTGTTGGAAAACAGTTGGTGTACACACAGGCGAACCACTATAACTCTTTGCCTTGTGGTTTGAATGCTTGCTTAATTTTCATATCTTTTATCATTCGATTGTGTGGAATGTACAAGTGGATGTGAATGTTGTAACTATTTACATTTCAAGCAAGTGTGGGGATTGTTGTAATAATTTAGATCTTACTTCTGCATTTAATTTCAATTCCTTGCTATTTCATTTACTTATATTAAAATTGAGTCCTTGATCCAAAAGAGGTTCTAGAAATAAGGTTGTCCTACCATAAGCCCTTGTTTATTATGGTGTAAGGTTGTCCTTAGAACTGAATTTGTATCAATCTCTTAATACCTATTTATCAAGGTGATTTAAATTTAGCTTTGTGAATTGATTCATATTGTAAGGCTATTGGTTTAATTTATTTCCGCTAATTTTATTTTAAATTTGGCATAGTCCTATTCACCCCCCCCCCTCTGGGACATATAGCTTGGCCTTTTCACGGTGGTTGCAACACCAACCAGATTTGTTGAGTTTCAGGTATTGGCGATGCTTATGAAGCAGAGCCGAAACTACTATGATGTTGAGGAAGAGTTCTCCTACACGTAATTCTGACAGGTCTATGAAGACCTGGTATTGTATTGAGGGGCTACGGTACTTGGGATAGGAGACATTACACTCCTCAC
Source organism: Magnolia officinalis (assembly GCA_021015155.1). Classification (NCBI taxonomy): domain Eukaryota; kingdom Viridiplantae; phylum Streptophyta; class Magnoliopsida; order Magnoliales; family Magnoliaceae; genus Magnolia; species Magnolia officinalis. The sequence goes on from JAJHSJ010000015.1 coordinate 24,078,136, forward strand.
ATTTGGTATATTTTAAAACTGTATTTGAAATTATTTAACCTGGTAAGTATCACACTCTGGAGACTCTTCATAGTTTATATATTTTATCTATCTATCACAGTCTTCCGCTTGCAAATTTAACTGTCTCTGGAGTATGATATGCTGCTTTGGCTTAGTCTCACTCATGTTCAATGCACGAATACAGTCAACATTCAAACATCATTCATTTTATTGCATAAGTGATGTTCTGGAACTCGGGAGTGGAGTTTATGCTCGACCCCCAATTTTCAGGGCGTTACACCCACTTACTGATGAATGAATATACTTGGTTTTCTTATTCATTTGATTCAGCTTACATGTTTTTCATTCCTCACTCGATTGAATCTTTTGAATTGCTTGGCAGCCGACCTAAGGATAATAGATTTTTAGATGCTCAACATTCCAAGGATGAGGAAGTAATTGCCCAGTTAGATCTTCCAACCGATATGTTCCAGGTCAAATGGTGCTCGAGACAACATAGGGTCCTTCCCAATTGAGTCCTAGTGTGCTTGCACCAACTTCCTTAGTGTTTAGGAACATTTTTCGGAGGACCATCTCTCCCACTCGGAAGCGCCTGATCTTGACTCGGGCATTGTAGAACCGAGCTACTTGGCGTTGCCGAGCCACCATCCGTAGCCGAGCTTTTTACCTTTATTCTTCCACGAGGTCGAGTCCGAGAGCTAGCAATTCTTCGTTATCTTCTTCATTAAACGAGCTGACCCAGGCTAAAGGCAACCCGATCTCGACCGGGGTGATGGTTTCCGATCCATACGCAAGGGAGAAAGGAGTTTCTCCTGTGGCCGTTCGAGCAGTAGTTCGGTATGCCCATAGTATTTTAGGAAGCTCTTCGGCCCTTGCTCCTTTAGCTCGGTCGAGTTTAGTTCGGAGGTGTTGTTTAATGATCTTATTGACTGCCTCGACCTGTCCGTTCGTCTGAGGATGATGGGGGGACGAGTAGACGTTTCTGATTCCGAGATTATCGCACATCTCCCGGTACTGCTTATTATCGAACTGGTTCCCGTTGTCTGATATAATGGTTCGAGGTATCCCGAATCGACAGACGATGTTTTTCCATACAAAGTCCGTGATCTTTTGTTCGGTTATCCTAGCCAACGGCTTGGCTTCAGCCCATTTTGTGAAGTAATTACTACAACAACAGCAAACTTGGTTTGACCTTTCCCTAAAGGGAGCAGTCCAATGATGTCGATTCCCCATTGCGCGAAGGGCCAATGACCAGTCATAGGGGTCAGCTCTTTGGGCGGTTGTCTCAGAACAGTTGTAAATCGTTGGCATTTGTCGCAGCTCTGGACGAGCTTACGAGCGTCGTGCTGAATAGTTGGCTAGTAATACCCTTGTCGTAAGACCTTACGTGCTAATGACTGTCCTCCCGAATGATTTTCACAAATCTCTTCGTGGATCTCCCACAACAATAATCAGCTTCATCCGGATTTAGGCATCGTACCAAAGGAGCATAGAATCCTTTCTTATACAATACCCCATTGAGTTTAGTGTAACGGGAGGTTCAGATCTTCAACCGTTGGGCTTCGGCACGATCCTCGGGCAACTTTTCACTGCCGAGATATTGGACGATCGGGTTTGGCCAAGTAGGTTCCGAATCGATTGTATGTATGGCCGAACGAACCGGGTCATTAATGCTCGGTTTAACGATATATTCGATCAGAACAGACCTGGGTATGTCGTCTTCATCGGCAGAGGAGAGCTTCGCCAATAGGTCGGCCTTAGTATTTTCTGTTCGAGGGATCTGAGTGATAACACATAGCTGAAAACCATCGATCAACTCTTTGGCTTTCTTCATGTATGCTTTCAGTTGTTCTTTACGTGTTTGATACATGCTAGTGACTTGATTAATGACCAATTGCGAGTCGCTGAACACGTTGAGATGAATAATTCCCAGACTGACTGCTAGTCGGAGGCCGAGCAATAAGGCTTCGTATTTTGTTGTATTGTTCGAGGCTTGAAATCCAAGTCTTAAGGCATATTGCATGTAGGTTTGATCGGAAGTTTTCAAGACGACTCCTGCCCCGCTTGCCTTAGAGTTGGATGAGCCATCGACATAAAGCTTCCAGGGGATTGGGTCGGGCGATGACTCGAGAGAAGCAGTCGTCGGTTGTTCGGTTCCAAGCTCGGTAAGCGGATCGGCTTGTGGTGTAACTTCAGTTATGAAGTCGGCCACGGCTTGTCCTTTTATCGCTATTCTCGACTTGTATTGAATGTCGAATTCACTTAGCTCAATCGTCTACTTCGTTAGTCGGCTGGAAGCTTCTGGTTTCTGAAGGATCTGACGTAGTGAGAGGTCGGTCATGACGACGATAGTGTGAGCTTGAAAATATGGCCGTAATCGTCGTGAGGAGATGACTAAGACTAGGGCCACCTTCTCCAGAGGCGGATATCTTGTTTCTGCCAGCAATAATGCTTTGCTGACGTAATACACCGGCAATTGTTTTCCTTCATGCTCGCTATCAAAGTCGAGCTTACGGCTGCGTCAGAAACCACCAGGTACAATAGCAATGCTTCCCCAGGCTCAGGTTTCGATAAGACATGTGGAGATCTGAGGTATGACTTTAACTGCTGGAATGCTGCTTCACACTCTTCCGTCCATTTACCGTTTGTCGACCCTTTAGTTGTTTAAAGAACGGGAGACACTTATTGGTAGCTCGACAGAGAAAACGGTTGAGTGCGGTTACTCGTCTAGTCAGCCTTTATATATCCTTGATAGTTTTTGGGGATTCCATGTCAAGTAATGCTTTGATTTTCTCTGAGTTTGCCTCGATTCCTCGCTGGCCGACTAAAAATCAGAGAAATTTACCTGAGCCGACTCCAAAGGAACACTTGCTCGGGTTTAACTTCATCTGGTATTTGTGAAGAATGAGAAACATCTCCTCTAGGTCGGCAATATGATCGGCTGCGTGTATACTTTTGACGAGCATGTCATCAATGTATACTTCCATGGTTCGGCCGATCTGCCGAGTAAACATTTTATTTACTAACCGTTGGTAGTCGCTCCTGCATTCTTTAGACCAAATGGCATCACACGGTAACAGTAAAGTCCTTTGTTGGTGATAAAAGTAGTCTTAGATTTATCTGATTGATGCATTATAATTTGATTGTACACAGAATAAACATCCATAAAACTAAGAAGTTCTTGTCCTGCCGTGCTATCCACCAGCTGATCGATCCTTGGAAGAGGAAAGCTATCCTTTAGGCAGGCTTTGCTTTAGGTCGGTATAGTTGATACAGACTCATCACTTCCCGTTGGCTTTTTTAATGAGGATGACATTAGCTACCCATTTCAGATAGTATATTTCCTTGATGAATTTGGCCTTAAGGAGCTTGCTAACCTCTTCTTCAATGATGGCGTACCTTTTGGGGCCGAACGGTCGTCACTTCTATCGGATCGGTCGGTAGGTCGGATCGATGTTGAGTCGGTGAGTCATCACCGAGGGATCGATCCCTGACATATCTTCATGGCTTCATGCGAATACATCAACATATCTTCAGAGTAATGATATCAGCTTGTCTCTCAGAGGCGACTGCAGAGACGAGCCAATCTGTACTGTTTTGGACTCATCTGTCTCGACCAAGGGTACTGGGATAAGGTCCTCTACCGGTTGTCCTCACTAGTATGTCTCGGCCCGAGGGTCCAATGATTCAATCATGGTTACCTCAACTGGGGCCTTTATGGCCGTTGCGTAGCAGCGTATTACGTCCTGTTGGTCACCTTTAATGACTTCTACTCTCGACTCGGTCGGAAATTTCATGGAGAGATGATACATTGACACCACAGCTCGGAGAAGGCATAGAGAAGGTCAGCGGAGTATAGTGTTGTAAACCGACGGTTGATCGACTATCAGAAAGTTGACCATTACTGTTGCTTGATGTGGAGAGTATCCAGCGGTGAGTGGCAATGAGACGGCTCCTTCGGGAGAGTTTTTCTACCAAAGAATCTGATTAATGGGGTGTGAACTGGTCGTAAAATCGATCGTTCAACACCCATCTTATCGAATGCTTGAGTGAACAGTACATCCACGGACGACCCTGTATCAACCAGAATGCGGAAAACCTTGCGATTTGCTATGGTGAGGGTGATGACTAGTGCGTCATTGTGCGGATGATAGATGCCCCGAGCGTCCTCATCAGTGAACAAAATGCAGTATTTCTCCCTATTCTTTTCTTTCGAAGGTTGAGTTAAAATAAGGATTTCGGACTCGAGTTGACTAATGCTTCGGGCGTAGTTTTTCTGAGCATTGATTGAGTCGCCCCCGCCTCAAAGACCACCGACTATGGTTCGGATTTCCTCCGTGAGTCGGTTGTCGCCGAAACGTTCTTCCGTTGTCCCGGCTCTCTCGACATGCTCTCTGAGACGGCCTTCTCGGATGAGTCGCTCGATTTCTTGCTTCAAGTGGTAGCAGTCACTCGTATTATGCCCATGATCGCGATGGTAATGACAGTACTTATTTTTGCTCCGTCGGTTCGGGTTACTTCGGACCCTATATGGCCAGTGGACGAATCCTTCACCCTTAATTTCCATCAAAACCTGCTCTTGCGGTTTGTTGAGCGGTTTACGTTGAAAACTTGTGGTCTGGCCGTTTGCCCGACTTACACTCATCATATGTTTGATCATCTTTACGCTTCTTTCCGCTGGCCGAGTCAACTTCTTTCTTTGTTGACTCTTTGCCGGGATTTTTGCATTTTGGACGGCTTCACGCATGATCCGGGTTTCCTCGGCATCCGCGTACTTGTCTGATCGGGCCATGAACTCGGCCAGAGCAGTAGGCGGGTTCTTGTTTAAGGATGCCAGAAATGGTTTGTCTCTGACGCCTTGCATGATCGAGTTGAGTGTTGTTTCATCCGAATGTTTCTGGACTTGGAGCGATTTGAAGTTGAAGCATTTGATATATTCTTTCAGCAGCTCTCCTTCCTTCTGAACTATGTTGTTCAAGTGTGCGCGGGGCTTTAACTTCTTCTTCCCACCAATGAAGTTGGTAAGGAAGGCATCGCTGAGTTCCGTGAATGAGCTAATAGATTTTGGTTTCAACTGTTTGAACCAAAGTCGAGCTACGTCGGCTATAGTGAGGGAGAAAGCTCGACACATTACAACGTCCGAGGCATAATGCAGCTCCATATATGTTCGAAAGGATTCGATGTGCTCGGTAGGATTGATCTTACTGCTAAAGGGCGTAATCTGCGGAAGACGGAATCGTTCCGGTAATCGAGCCTGCATTATCTCCTCTATGAACGAAGATGTTTTTGCCTCGGACCTTGTTGGATGTGCATCACGGCCTTGCTTCATGTCAACGATCTCTTCCCGCACTTCCCTCCTGAAGTCCTAGAAGTCGGCTTTCCAGGGTTCATCACTATCGGATGTACCTTCAACCAGAGGCCTACTGCGCCTCCTCCGATCTATTTCGTGTCGTAGATCGGAGGCAGGCAGCGAGATGGTCATGGAATGAGCGGGCATAGGCTTGGGCGGACCCTGGTGCTGACTCGGTTGAGGGACAGATCGCGGAGCGGCAGGCTGAGGGTCGGCGAATTGTTGCGGAACATTTGCTCGGCCACTATCATATTGAGGTGGAGCTTGCTGGCAATGGATCTCCTCCAGCATCTACTTCATATAGTTCAGATTGGTCCTGAGCTCTTGGACTTCCTTATCTAACCGACCGTTTCCTCGGTTATATTGATTGTGCCTAGTTGAAATGGAGGTTGCTAGATGAGGGGCAGAACCTTGTCGGTTATTGTAACATCCCGAAAAATCGGGGGTCGAGCATAACTCAACACCCGAGTTTCCAGAACATCACTAATGCAACATAGATAATGATGATTAAATGTTGTCTGCATTAGTGCATTGAACATGAGTGAGATTAAGCCAAACAGCATATCATACTTCAGAGACAGTTAAATTGCAAGCGGAAGACTGTGATAGATATATAAAATATAAAAACTATAGTAAGTCTCTAGAGTGTGATAAGGTTACCAGGTTAAAGAATTACAAGTACAATTCAAATGATACCAAATGTGTAGTATCATCTAGTCAACATCCCTGTAACCCCGTCGATCAAGGCACGCTCACATGAAGCCGCTCAAAAACCGCATATACGAGAAAGCATCCTCGTCGTCACAAAAGTCCGGCTCTGCCTCAGGAGTAGCGTCGCCATCTGCAATCAGACAAATTCTGGTGGGTGTTCGGAACACCGTCCCGTAACGTGGGAGTGAATGATCAACTCAGTGGAACAATAAAGCATAGGTTAACATGTTATCAATTCAGTCAAGCAGTAATGATAAAGCAGTACAATCAAACAATTCTAACTACTCTTATTTAATGCGAGTATGAAATGACATGATGTATGCCCTTGCCAAACCACCCTCATGCGACACCATCTTACGTTCGCGCATGCGTTCATCCCTCAGTGCTCCACATCTACCAGGCACATGCAGTGAGATGATGAGCATGATTACTGAGTAATTATTAGTCCATTTCAAACAGCAGTATTGGGAAACTAAGGTATCTCCCTTATATAATTTTCAAACATGATCCATTCTAGGGTCGTCAGTCCTAGTTAATCTCATACGATATTATGGTTTGAGAGGCATAGCGAAGGCATCACAAAGGGCTCGTCACCCGTCAGCACGGATACAGATCTCACCGTATGCGGCTCAATTGCTGGCCGTCAGCTCGAATACAGGTCTCACCGTACTCGGATCAATCGCTGGCCGTCAGCTCGAATACAGATCTCACCGTACTCGGCTCAACTCATGCTCTAGTTGCTGTGAAGGGCTCGTCGCTAATTACAGACCTTAGAGTATACTCGAAGACACTACAGGGGACTCGTCGCCCGTCAGCATGAATACAGGTCTCACCGTAGGTGTCGACAGCTGGAATATAGTGTCTTATACCACCATAATCAGCTCACGAGTCTGGTTGCTCACTGGTCACTACGGGGAGGCACGTGGCCCCAGCGTAGGCCGACAGCTCGACCACGGTGTCCAATACCACCATGTCCGGCTCATGAGTTTTAGTGGATCAAGGTATCATGGTTAACAGGATTTCACTGGTAAGTTTGGTACCCTAGGTTCAAGCAGTAACGTCCAAACATGGTGAACATACATTAGACAGATCGGGTTACTTGACGAGCTCGGCTAGCTCGAGCGCACAATAAGTTGAACGATATGAAGTGCATAAGCACTTCGTGTGGCCAACCACTATCGCCAACCGAAGTACGACTCGGGTTCGTCGAACACATCTCACGTGGCAAATGAAACTCAGCCACGCATCCAATTCTGGTACCGATTATCTGGACTATAATCATAGCCCCAAACACAATCAATTGCAGATAGATAAAGCAGTAGTGGATCAAGATTCAACTCATAGAATCAAGGTCTGGTATTATTCGGTTAGGGCTGTCAGGGCTGTTGCATGCACTCGTTGCTCCACTCCCCCATCACCCATGACGGATCATACAACGTAAATATGAATTTAAACATATGCCTTACATAGATAAAATCATAAAAGCAGTTGAGCATGTTATGAAGCACAACATAAGCATGAGTTTGTACATATTCAATTCCTAATCACACAGCTATCCAAGGAAATCATACACATAGTTAAAGGAGTTGAGAATCATATCTCAACACCCTTATACATTACAATTTACTAACTACTACTCATTCAGACATTTCAACAAACACTTTAGATTACATACATCAACATACATGACATATGTTGATCACATAGGTATTAGGCCAAATCCTTTCACTAGGGAGTTGCCCCAAACATAACACGCGTACACCCATGACGGATAGTCATGGAAAGTAGGAATCCAAGTTCCGTATTCATTTGAACATTTTCACAAACACTTGGGCTACACATTTCAACATACATAGCGTATAGTGGTCGTGGCGTGATTCAGGGCAAATCCTTTCGTCAAAGGGGTATCGCCAATACAACAATCATATATCCATGACAATTAGTCATGGCGAGCACGAATGAGAACTCTATACTCATTCAGCCATTTTCACAAACACTTAGAATACACTATTACAACATACATGGTGTATGTTAGCAAAACATGTATTAGGGCTATCCTTTCGCCAAGCAAGTATTTTACGCATATATAATATATTTATACAACAAATAATCATGGCAACCACATCTCTAAAATATATATGTATACGGTACTTTCTACAATACAGTATTTCTACATACATAGTGTATATTAGTAAAACATGTATTTGGGCGAATCCTTTCGCCAAATAAGTATTTTATCCATATATCGTATACTCATACAACAAATAATCATGTCAAACACATTTCCAAAATTTATACGTATACGGTATTTTCTACGAATACCTAGAATATGTAAAATTCCATAATCTACATCTTTAATCGAAACGGAAAACAGACAGCACTTTGTACATGTGCAATTGCATGCAGATCATGAATCTATCATTATCTGACATTGAAAGTGTTGAAAACCATAACCTATACACCTAAAGTCCGCACCTTTTATCGTAGAATCCTAACGAATCCAATAGGTTTGCTAAGCTTCCGTATTCGGCAGTTTGACAACCTATAGAACGAAATAGGTTAGCTATTTCATGACCTACAACCACCCAAGCCCCAAATCAGATTAGGGTTAGGGTTTCTTACCTAGAAACGGAGCTAGAATCGCCAGGAAAATGATTTGAACAGAGTGGTGGAGCTCGTGGACCGGCAGGGAAGAGTGGCAGGGAGAATCTCCCACTGCTCCCACACTTTCTCTCTCTTTTCTCTCTTCTCTCTCTAGGGTTTCTCTCAAATTCGTATGGCTGCAATGAGAGAGGGTTTAAGGTCCTTATATAGTCTAAAAACTCACCGAAATAGACTCCAGGTCAAAGTATACTTAGGTTATAACCAAAACAAGTCAGTTTCAGCTCAACGGAGGACTTCTGGCGTGCTTCATTGAGCCAAAGGTCGGACTTAAGCTCACCGACACCGGATCTACGTTTAGTTAAGTTTTCGTTTCGGTCGGAATTCCAAATCACGCGTGGCGGATCAGTTTCAATTCAACGGTCAGCGGACCTCGATCGGAGATTCCGAGTACATGTAAATGTGTATGAAATTTCTCCTGACCCGAGGGTGTAATTTGGTCTGATTCCGACGGTCTGGTTGTTTAAAACTGATCCGCAAGCAAGAGGTGTCATATTACTATTCAAGATATTTTATTTTGAAATAATTTCACATTTCTCACACTCTTCACTCCGAGCTCAAGCGAATAGCGCTGGGACACTATCTGGATTTGATTTCTGAGATGGTTGTCAAGCCCAGCAAGGCGGTCCTAAGTCCTTAATTTTGTGTTAATCGGACTTCCGACGTGCGGTCCAGATCTGAAACGGAGTTTCGAGATGCTCCCAAGAGTAGCCGGGTAATGAGATTGATCCTAGATTTTAGGGTAACCTAGCGTCAATGATTCTACAAGTTTTGGGTCTTGCAGATCGTATTTAAAGTGATTGGTGCTAATTTCACAGGCACTCTAGTTTAACACTAGTAATTCTCGCCTAATTTCTAAAGGATTTAGTCCTGAGTGATTTCGGTCTGAGGTGATACGTAGTCCTTTGTAGCAATGTTTAGTTTAAGTATTGTTCTTCATCACCTAAACTTTAAGATAGTGTCTAATGTGAAAGTACTTAGAAAATTTAAAGAACAAGGTGGTGAAGGGTGGGATTTGTGAAGAAAATGGGTTAAGGAGCGATTTTAAACTGTGGGATTCAGTTCTGACAAGTTAATAAGGTGTTAGGATCGACCCATCGCCTAAGGACGTCTAATCCCAGGTTGGTAAAAATCCGGGATGTTACAGTTATAGGGTTGGTTCTGGGCCCCTTGAGCTCCGTTCGTACCCGACGGACCTTCAAGGGCCGGCGGTCCAGTAACGACGACCTCAGTAGGCTCGTTTTGAGCAATCCTTCTAGTTCTCGCCATTGAAACTCGCTTATAGCTTAACGATAAAGCCTGGAAAATGACCTTTTGTATCGCTTCCTACAGATGGCGCCAATCAGTTGATGCAAAAAACTGGTGCGTCCTCCTCCTGTGTCCTATCACCTGCACAAGAAGGAGATAAAGGAGACCCTGACTAGAGCCGGGGAACCTCCGATGCTAAAGTCAGTGCTAGGATTGCGTAAGAGAAGGGTTTTATGAGAGTTTTCTGCGTACCTTTCATCATGGAGGTTTCCTGTATTTATAGGAAGGGGAGGGTCCTGTCATGCAGGGATTCTTCTCCTAGTATATCAGAGATTTGATTTTGATCCATTTCTAGATTCTTCCCGATCTTGAGATCTTCGGGATCGGGAATCCTTTCACAAGATCTTTGGGATGGTATTTTCATTTACATCGTCTTTTCCTTGCTTGGCTCGGTCCATCCGACTCTAATAGTGAGTGAGTCTCGGCCGGCTGTAAGGATAAAACAATCTGCCTTCTGTCGGATGGGAGGGAACCGATCCGCAACCGATATCCTCTCTTAATCTGATAGCCGACTCCATAACCGACTTAATATGGGTCGGTTTCATGGTCGATCGGGTGGCTTCTGAGTTTTAAGCCGCAATTGACTTCTTAGTATGTTGCTTCCTCGTTTACCGAGTCAACTTTATGCATCTCACGCATTTTGCCTTGTGGCTCGTGACTTCATAAATCTCGGTCTGGATTAATTCCTCGCAGTCTGAGATAAGTCTCTCCTTTAGGCAATTCACTTCCCTACCTCGGTCGGGCTTAATGCCTCGGAATCCTGGGCAGTGTCAGTAGAGTTGGTCCATTCCATAACCGGGTCTCCGGACTTGCCATATTTTTCCCCAACACAATGCACCTTTATGATACAACTAAATGCTAATGTGTTTGCTTTGACTGGCACGCATCACCTGAAATACTTGTTATGTACTAGGGGGCCATGAAATTTCAGCCCACCGAGCCAGAAACGGTGTTTGGTTCAAATTGGAAGCGGATTGGCTGGTGTACCACATACCACCAAACTGACTGGTGTGAGTACGTGTCGTGAGAAGAAGATCGCTGACGCTCCTCGACCTCCTATTTGTACGAACGGTTCAAAGGAGATCAAAGTTACATGGGCCCCAAAATAATGTATTTATTATATCCACACTGTTCATTCATTTGACGAGATCATTTTAGAGTATGAGCCTAAAAATGAATCATATCGAAAGCTCAAATGGACCACACTACAAATAGCAGTGGGACAATGATTCTCACCGTTAAAAAATTTGTAGGGCTCATCATTATGTTTATTTTCCATCCAATCTGTTCATAAGGTCACACAGACCTGGATGAAGAGCTAACATAAATATCATATTGATCTAAAATTTTCGTGACCCTAAAGGCTTGTTTGGCTGGTCGGATTGAACGGGATTAGGAGGGATGGGATGAATTTTAAGGAAATGATGGTGATGTCAGTGGATTGATATAAGATCCATGGTATTGCTATATCCTGAGACAAGTTCGGGAGGTCTGCTTGGGTCATTTGCAATATCCCGGGATCACGGAAGTGAGTTTGTTTGGATGTGGCATGGAATGGTATGAATCCATTAGGCAAAAACCCATGGAACGTTTGGATATTAGTTCCAAAATCCCAGGATTGAGATTTGGATTGATAGAATACCAACTGAATGAGGGGTACGGTGTATCCAGTCATGTGAAACAGTGTCATCCAGGTCATCCAATGGACCACACAAACTAAAATAGTGTCATCCAGGCCGTTCAATATATCTAATGCAAGGAGAACTTGACATCCTACACGAAAAAGAATCTGGTCCAGATATCCAGTGGACCACACCATTCTCAATATGAGGCATTATAGTCATATGGGCATGTTCCAGGTCTAGAAATGAAGTGGCGCAGTTGTAAAGATCACGGTATATGGACCATCCAATATAACTACCCGGTTCTAGAATGAGAAGTTAGGCAAAAAATTCTTATCGTCCAAATACCCAGTGGACCACACCAAATGAATCGGGACCACATTTAAAAAACATTCACCTGTAGCATGTCCACATATCTAGTGGATCACACTAAATGACAAAGGGCTAAGATATAATTAAAGTCAAGGTGAAGCAGTCCAAACTAAACAGGTGACAACACCAATGGTTTCCCATGTGATCAAATCGAAGACCATACAGAAACAATTCAAAATATGTATTCTTCAATTTAAGTACAGAACCACTAGTACCTGGAATTTAAAAATAATAAATAACGCGAAGAAAAGAACCAGGAGGGTAATCAAAAGTCCACAAAATATCTCTCCAAAGGACGAGGCGGGATCATCAGTCGACGTGACCCTAGTAATCATGACCCGGGTCATCTGTTGGATAAACGAAGTTGATGAATGATGGATGTCAACCTCATCAGAATATGCGACAACATATCTCGCATGAGATCCTCGTCCAAGTCCCAATTGTGCACTGGTATTACCGAAGTGATTGTCCCAACATGCAGCAGCTTTCTTCCAATTCCTAAAAGCTCGATATCTGCTTCCGTTGTATCCCTCGACTTCCAATCTAGCATCATCCCATGACAAATAATGCCTGGCTGACGCCCCACCAGTATAGCATAGTACTTTTCTTTTACCATCTGCATTGACATGCCTATTAGTGGCATGAGATTCGTGTATTTCGATATGACATCGTTTAAAAATTATGCATAAATGTTCAACCGATATTAGAAAATTAGTGTCTGACATCAAATATATTAAGAAAGTTCAAAGTACGTACCCTTTCTCCAAACGAAGTGTGTAAAGGCCAGCCTCAACAGTATAATATTGTCCGCTTTGCTCGAGGGCGCACGGCTTTGTTCTCGGGGTTGCCCCCAAAACGCGTTATACTATTGAAAGCTAAATTCCACATATAACCACCATTACTTCGGACCTGTTTCTGATGTGGGATAAGGTTCCGCCTCTCGCTGGGTACAAAGTAGCCTGCCAACCACTGGTAGCTCGCCCCAGGTACCAGGCCCCGCCCACATCAGTGCTCACTCACATGTGACCATAGTGACGGGGCGTCACAATATCCCCCACCGAGGGCAGAGCCATCCTCGGCTCTGATACCATTTGTAAAGGCCAAACTCAACAGTATAATATTGTCCGCTTTGCTCGAGGGCACACGGGTTTGTTCTCGGGGTTGCCCCCAAAACGCGTTATACTATTGAAGACTAGATCCTACATATAACTACCATTACTTCGGACAGCGCTTTTGATGTGGGACAAGGTTTCGCCTCTCACTGGGTACACAGTAGCCTACCAGCCACTGATAGCTCACCCAGGCACCAGGCCCGCCCACATGTGACCACAGTGATGGGGCGTCACAAAGTGTGTGGTCTACCTGTCTTAATGTGCACACAACAAGCATGTGATTACGTCTATTAAATATATTAAACAACCCAAAGTATTCATTGCCACATCAGTCACTTTGGTATACACTGTATATCAAATATACCAATAAAAAAAACTAGTGTCAGTGTAAAAAAAAAGTTATTACAAGTCCACAAACAAACAGATCAATAGAATTAGGGACCACTCCCTGTCAAATGGACCCAACACCTGCATCCCCAAAGTTATCACGGAGTGTTTTCTTCAACTACTCGATGCGACGCTCAGGTCGAAGACTGACAAAGAACAATGCCAGCTTCTGGTCCCTACTCAACAGTTGACCAACTTCAATAAACTTTGAGTTGGTCAACCATTGTGCCTCTTCCAAAACTTCAAGTACTTTGCTAGTGCGATTCACCTCTTTGCCTAAGCCAAAATCATGCATAGCCTCTGCAACAGTCTTAAGAGAGGTGTCGAGTACATCACAGGGATGAGGAGGCCACATACGTTTCAATGATGCGGCCCCACCTTGGCTACCATCAATATCGGAAGTTGGAGTAGGAGTGTCACGGGAGATGCGATTTTCCATCGAAGGAGTGTCTGATGAAAAGTGATTGGTCCCTATCGAGTCTGCCACGTTATCCTCTGAGAGGTCAATCGTATCATCAAGGTCTCTCCAGGCCTCATTTAGATCTCATTGAATCCGAGAGGATGATGCAGCCATACTCATACTTCCTTGCACATAATGTCCCATGGCCTGATCGGATTCGACAATAACCGCAAGGTCATCCATTCTATCGATTCTTTTCCCATGGAGTCTTTCAGCTCGTGGTTGAGACTGTAGCTATAAAAGACAGTTTTAAGTTAGCATAAAGTGGATATTATTTAAGCATCATTAAACCATGAATAATGGGAGAAATTGTTTTATAAACTCTACTTCTGTAAATCTTACCCTAAGGTATTCCTCTCATACTTCATCAGGAGCTGTAACCACCATTCGCTCGTTATCTCATCCAAACCTGTTGGCCGCTAGCATGTCCTTCACGACGTTATATTCTCTTTTGTAATACCTCAGCTGGTTTTGCACGTTCTACCAGTTGACAACTATGTCTGTATGTTTTGTGACCTCTTCAGCAACTACTTGGTAGGCTTCCCGCTTGAAACCATTATCAGCTTTACGTCCCAATGCAACCTGTTAAACCAACATGTTGAAATGAACTTAATCCATAGCTCTTGTCCATTTGATTTTTGGTGCTCGGGACAGAGGCTCGGTGATGGATTTCACTGTCTTCCCACATAGGAAACATCGAGTTTGCACCAGTGGTGTTTTAATCGGTGATTGCATTGGCGTCGATATATCATTGGACCAGAAGTCTGCCATTCCACCTACACATGCAGCATGTGTCAAGCGTAGATGAAGTTTAGCTAATGTCAACCCTGATTAATGAGAATTTACATGACGAAAGCAAGAATGATCAGATATTGAACATACTAATTAAGAATTATATTTCAAAATTTTGGAAGACCATAATTCCATTGACAAGTACTTAATATGTAGATGCAACTAAATAGTGTCCAGATTGTATAAAAGATTGCATAAAATAACTTAAAATAATTCGACTATTTATTCCTATTATTCTGATGCGCATCTACCCACATTCGAGTTATAATATCATCGCGCACTTGAATCCAAGCATCCTTCTCTCACCGAGTAACTCGCAGCAACCATTGTCTCTCATCATTTGTTGATACCTCATGCGGTGTTGGGTTACTCTCCCCACCAGCAAAAGATATACTAACGTCATGTAGATCCTGATGAGACTCATGTCCGGTTCGTATGAAATTGTGTAACACACAGCAGACTATCGCAATTTTAGCTTGTGTGTGGAATTCATTCTGCATGGCGCTCTTCAATATGGAAAATGTATCTTTCATAATACCAAAACAATGCTCGATTGCATTGCGCAATTGTGCATGTCGGTAATTAAACAACTCCTTCATGTTCGTAGGCGCTCTCCTAGTTCGATACTCCTGTAAGTGGTATCGAACATCCTGGTATGGAGCCATAAAACTGGATGAATGAGCATATCCAGCGTCGACAACATAATATTTTCCTACACATTTGAATGAATGTTCAATTAAGTGAACAATCAAAGATTTCATAAGTATTAATTAGATGGGTAATCCTTGAACAGTTAACTAGTACCATGTGGGACAAGTAAGGGATCATTTGATCGGGTCAAAGTGTTGTGTAGCACCCTCGCATCTGAAGCAGAACCCTCTCAACCGGCCAATACATATATGAAATTCATATAAAATAAACATGCCGCCAGTACGTTTTGAGATAGGACCCCTTTTCGATTGTGGAAGCTTGCATGGTCGGCTGCTTGGACATGAGCAAGAATGTGTCCCGTCAATTGTACCGACATAATCTTGAACACATTTCATCAAATTTCATTTAGGGACGAACGTGTGAATAGAGGTAAGTGAGAAATAATATATATATATATATATATATATATATATATATATATAATATATATCCGTCGTCAATGGAAATAATACCTGAAAGTAAGTAGCCAATTTAAATTTGTTTGGATCTCAGAGGGCGTTTTTGGTCCGGCCTATTTAACGAACTCAGGGTACATTGATACAATTGCATCTAGTACATGGTGAAAGTGGCGACTCACGGTTTCACCTGATCGAATGAATCTGTGACCTATTACCGGATTCCAAACATTGTGCCCCACTGTGTAGGAAAATAACTAGTTGTGCTTTAAGACTCACATTACGAGTATCACGTAGCTATGTCTTCTCACATAATTTAGTACACTGTTCAAAGAATGTCTCTCGATTCATCTTGAGTTGAGTGACACAATCCCTGTCATTGGCTGGAATGATAGAGTTGTTGAACCTCACTTGCTCATCATCCCCATGACGTACCGGTTATTTAAACATGTATACACGACAGTATTCCCCAACAGCTGCTACACAAGCTGTTCATCGCTTGAATTACAATAGACCTCTTCATCTCTTCGTCCTCTTTATTTTCCATCACCAATTGATAACCTACACTTATAGGTACGAATGTGTTGTTAATAGATATCCTAAATCACGTGTTTACTCTATATTAATATTTCATTTCCTATTTCACTAAACTGATGACTGGGGTCATTCAACCAAGTGATTTGTGGACAGTCAAAGAAGTACGCCACATTATGGACGGTCTACATAACAATTATATTTTTCGAATGCCATTGATTGAATACAAGTATATATTCAAATTTGTATGTAATAACGTGAAAATGCGTGTTCTCTTCACATATAGAAAAATAGACAAAAAACACTTACGAGAATTACAATCAACTAAAATAAAATAAAATAAAATATCCTTATTATTGAATTGCAATCAAATAAAATAAACTAAAACGTGTGTGTATATATTTATACCAACTTTTTTAACCTAAAAAGTGAATTCTAGCATTTACAGGCATGTAACAGTCTCCTCACTGTTACATGATTCATGTCTGTTTGCTGACAGTTACATACACGCAAACTCAGATTGTTGGGTCACCACCCAATCCGACTTAAGACTCAATAGTCAGGCTCTACCAAAATTTAATTCAACTCAGAGACTCATTATAGATATACTCAACCTGAGTTATTCCAGGTAATTTTGTCACCACCCAATCCGAAATGTTTGGATAACTAAATTAGCCCTATCGGGTAAGTGATAATGAAGAATGAAAATATAAAGAATTCAACCCTTAGCAGAATATTAGATTTTCCAGAATACATACCCGTAAATCCGTTGAATGTGGCCTGTGCATTTTCTAAGTTGCTGGATCTTTCATATGACAACTATCTTGTAAGTTAGCAATGCATTTTGTGTGTGATACGAATGAAGACTGTGGGGGAATTTTGGATCCTGCCAAGCCAATTCTTTTGGTGCAGAACCATCTATTATCTAACCATAATTCAGTTTGCTCCAAACAATTATTTTGCTGAGGTGATATTTGGAATATGAAGAACATAGATTCATACAGTTTTAATCTAAAGAAGTTATAGTTGGATTTAGATTATTCATTCTAGAAGATGCCCTTGAGGAAGCTCCGGTCTTAAGTAAGAAACAGAGATCTGAAGCTTTACTTGGCTAATGGCAAAACTAAAAAACAAATGCATTTTTTTACATTTGAGTCAATCCTACACCCCATCTCAACAATTGAAAGCAGAAGTGAAAGAAACCGGTTGTAATTAGAGCATTCACATATGACAAATAAATATCACCATAATGGATCCTAAGAAGGCTTCAATGGTAGCATCATTATCACCACAGCTTCTAGTGATATGACTCTCGTGAGCCTTGGATTGGCCTCCTTTCGTGGCTCATGTCTTAAATGATACATTAAAATGGATGAACGCTGATGAGCCCTACAAAGCCCCTGTTAGGACCGAGTCCATCTTGGCAAGGTAGGACACATCTACTTCCATTGTGATAATGATCACTTAGTGGCCGTGAATGTCATCTTTAGGTCATAGAAAACAGTTTTTATCCATATGTATTGACACGTTTCTTCTGGCGACAGCCTGGAGCTTCACGATATTCTCTTGCCAAACACAGGCAAATAGGTGAAAATACAATGACCTCTAGAACTAAATTCAAATTACTAGGAATGTTCTCTGGAGAATATCCTCAGGACATGGTCCATTTATGGTGTGACCACGATACCAATGGTCTGGATCACTGAAATATAGGCCATGCTTTTCCAACTAAATACCTGAACGTGGACATCTTTGCACCCAGGGTAAAGAACTCTTATTCAACAAAAGGATATAGTCACAGGACAAAAGAGAAAGACAAGCTACACAAACCTCCACATGAATTTCAAATCAAAGAAAATCAAAACACATCTACTTATCTACTTTTTACTGTATATAAGGATGAACAGCTCGTGGACATTTTCTCCCCGCAATTGACTAGGCAGAGAGAACTTTCCATATTTTGGGAATTATAAATTATAGCTATGATGTACCTTTGACAATTCACTCCACTGGCAAAAACAAGGGCTGTTAATGGGCTGCGTTGGCCAT
Organism: Magnolia officinalis; assembly: GCA_021015155.1. NCBI lineage: Eukaryota > Viridiplantae > Streptophyta > Magnoliopsida > Magnoliales > Magnoliaceae > Magnolia > Magnolia officinalis. The sequence continues at coordinate 24,096,600 of JAJHSJ010000015.1, forward strand.
CGGGCTTCCAGGCCTAGCCCATCTTGGGCTGGGCTTGGGCTGGAGTACGGGCCTGAGGGCGGGCTTGGAATTAGATTTAAAAAGCCCACCAACCAGGCCATCAGGGTTTGCAAACTCCTCTCTCTGCTAACCCAGCCGTTAGGGTTTACAAATTTCTCTAGTAGCTATGCAGTCTCCCTCTTCAAGCCCTTAACCCTAGAAAAACATTTCTTCTCCTCATTTCTTGATCTCAACTTTATAAATTGCATATCTTTCCATCTTCTCTACACCCCCTGCAAAATCTCTACGAAGCCCAAAGCCCCGCATGGACCTAATTAGATCTCTCCCTTTGGACCGCCAACCCGAAGGAGATCATTCATCAGACACCCCTTGGGCTTGAGATGGACCCCTGCATAAAGATCCCAGGATAGGCTTGGGCTGGACTTTTTTGGCAGATGCCCACGCTGGCTTTGGGCGTAGGTTAAACAATGTGGGCCAGCTTGGACAGCTTGGCCTGGCCCCAACCCGTTGACACCCCTAGCAAAAACCGAGTAGCAAATGACAATTTTACATCCAGCAGTTATTTTTAGCCGTTAAAATTACAGGATGTGGGAAGGATTTTAACCAAAAGAAAAGTCATTTATGTAATTTAACATGAAATCCTTGTAGGTAACCCCCACCTCTCATCCATGTTGCGTATTTGTAACTCATGCATCAAAGGCTTCTATGGGACCATGATGCATGTGTAACATCCAATCTGTACATCTGTTGCATCAGCTCATGTTCTGACACGAGACAAAAAACTACAGAAATCCGAATCTAGAATGGGCCACAAAATAGGAAAAAGTTAGGGTTGGTCATCCACTGCCAAACCCTTCATCCTCTGCATGCATGCATACACTGTGCGTGTCGCCTCACCCTTTCCTCTCCGTTTCGCTCTCCTTTTTCGAAATCGGATTGCGTACTGAGTTACTCAGTACGCTATTATCGTACTAAGCTACTTAGAGTAAAATCTGTTGGGCCACTGTGAATGTATGTGGTTTATCCACGCCGTCTATCTGTTTTCCCAGCTCATTTAAAGGGTTGAGACCAAAATCAAAGCATATCCAAAGCTAAAGTTGACCTTACTACACGAAGGAATAATGATTTCCACCGTTGAAACCTTGCTATGCCCCACAGTGATGTTTATTTGTCATCCAACCTGTTCATAAGATTTAAATCTTAAAATAAAATAAAATAAAATGGATGAAAGAGAGAGCACAAATATAACCTTGAACAAAACTTCAGTGGCCCTCAAGAATTTTTCAACGGTAGATGTTCAATTCACACGGTTTCCCATGGTGTGGTCCATTTCAGTTTTGGATATGCTTTAATTTTGGGCTCAGGCCCTAAAATTATCTAGTGAAATAAAATATATAAATCATGGTGGACCCACAGAGGTTTACTCAGTACGCTGAGCTAAGCGTACTGAGTTACTCGCTACCCAATCAGCGTCCTCCTTTTTCCTCTTACCTACCGTCTCTCTCCATTTTCCTTTCTCTACATGCCACACCTCTCTCTATAAAACTCCATGCAGCCCAAGAATCCGAATGCTTCCATTGCCCTGACCCATCTGAAAATGATAGTCAAAACAGAAGGTACAAAATCTCCAAGATAAGAATCGTAAATAAATGATTGAAAGAGAGGTAGATGACCATTTAGACAATTTGCTAAGAGTTACTTAGCCACTTCCTTTCCATTTTCTTTCTTTTGTTTCTTGCATACAATTGCATGGTTGGATTGCATTGCATGGAACATTTGGACGCAAACCCCCCTACTTGCACTTTTACAGACAAATTGAGTACATATAGTTATACAAATGAAAATAAGACAGCAGTAAATGTGGACTAATGGGATTTTGATCAAAGGTGATTGATTGTGAGCCCCAAAAGGTCATCAGGGATCGCTGTGTCCAGCAATGTCATCATCACTTGATGCTATGCTTTGGCTGTCGCTAATGTCTTCATCACTACTGTCTTCTGAAGGAGCATTGCCGATGTTCGCCCTCTTCGCATAACGCTCACAGTACTCTGTTGTTTCCATTAGGACAATTACATAAAATGCATTAAAATTTATCAAATTCCCAAGCACTTGCGCCCTGCATGTAAGTAAAAGGTCCCAACATGCACTCGGCTTGGTTCAGATAGATACAATACGTGGACCACACTTGGATGTCTGTCCTACCATTTATGTAAACCAATCAAAGGGATTGCTGGCATATTTTCATCAAAGGCACATGTAAGATTAGCATTAGATTCCAATACATCAACGTATGAAAAAAAAAGGCAAGCCCTTCTTCGTTTGTAGACCATTTGATGTGACCCAAGCAATAGGCCTCCCAAAGAAAACAATAGTGGCTGATGCCACAATATTGGAGGGTCTAAAGGTAAAAAATCAAGAGCAAAAATGGAAATTCCAACAAACTGGTATGAGGCATAGAGATCCAAAATCGCATATGCCATGATGGCATATGCAATCCTGGCAAGTATGCCATGGCATACTTTTATATGTGACCAATATGCAATCGTATACTGCATATGCGATCGCATATTTCCCAATGTTTTTTATTTTTTATTTTTCCAATTTGGAAAACTTTTGCCTATAAATAGGCACTCATATCCCCTCCATTTTCACTATTCTTTACTCCAAAGCTCTAAATCTCTTACTCTCTCTCTTACACCTCTCTCTCTTACTCTATTCTCTCTACAATTATTTCAAGTATGTTTATTTTTTGTATTTTATAAGTTGTGCTGACTTTTTGTAAATTAAGTTGTAAGTTATAACTTGTAAGTGGTTTCAAGTTATCCATTTATTAGTAAAATTTCTTTGTTCGAAGTTTTTTAATAATTAATTCTCTTTTAATGTAGCTTGTTGATTGTTTTGTTAAATGTTATATAATATAATATAAGTAATTAAATATATAATTTAATGAAACACTAAAACTATAATGAAACAAGTAAAATAACCCAATCCAATCATGTGTACTAATTAGGCAAGTTTTTCATATTTTTTTAGATTTTTTTCAAATTTTTTTTTTTTCCTTTTTTCAATTTTTTATTATTAAAAAAATATATGCCATGGCATATGCGATTGTGCGATCGCATATGCGAACAGCATATGCTGATCACATGCGATCACATATGTAATTTGACAACATTGTTATTTGTATTGTAAAAAGTTGTAGAAATTGACTGTCATTATTACACTTTTCCATGAAAATGAGTAAATCAATTTCTCATTGTTGAATATTGACCTTTCAGCATTTCCATGATAATGTGAGATGCCTCTCACTGTTGAATATTGACCTTTCAGTATTTCCATAGAAGAAAAAAAAACACACACACCTACACGATTTCTCGACCACTAACCTTTCAGCATTTCCACCATCCTTGACCATTTCAGAAAATATCGAACAAACGGATAAATCATAAACCTTTTTTTTTAATGTATTCACATGTAGTGGGGCCTAATCCACCAAATCATTCTTGATTTGTGTTCGATTAGGATTCTATTGGTTGACTTTTAGTAGGTCAAGTTGGCAAACAACATTCTCATCAAAGTATAGTCTGATACACCATTGAATGCATGTTACACACACACACACACACAAACAAAAGATTATGATGCTATACAATTTCTCTTATTGTGGCAGTAGGAATATTAACATGTATAAGTATGGGCTTAGTGGATACAATGAAATGAAGGAGAGTTAACATAGCTTGCCTACAAGAGATTAAGTAGAAAGGGGCAAAAAACTAGAGAAATTAATGGATATAAACTTTAGTATATAGAAATAGACGAGAATATAAATGGGTCAGGATAGTGGTAAACAAGGAATAAAGCTTGTGCCCTGAGAGGATATAATCAATATCATCAGTGCATACGTGCGCAAGTGGTGTTAGAGGATAGAATCGAAAGGCAAATTGGGAGGAAATGGATGGACCATGCAAGAAAATTCCAAAAGGAGAAGATTTTTATACGAGGAGACTTAAATGGTCATGTAGGAAAAGAGACTAAAGGATATGAGAGGGATGCATAAGAGAATGGGTTTGGTAGAAGGAATGAGATGGGGGATGCTAACCTTGATTTTGCTATGATATGTAATAGTTCGAGCTAGTTTTTGCATTATCGATAGTATTCGCCAATATATCGATTGATACTATCAGTATCGGCTAATGTATCCGTTGATACTATCGGTATTGACCATGGCTGATACGAAACTTCCCGGAAGTCTATGGACTTTTAGGTATCAGTTGAAATTTCGTGAGATATCACATCGTATCGGCAATATGTCGTTACAATGCAATATTTTCAAAATCTCTTCTTTATAATATTTGGTATCAATGAAACTTTCGATGACATCATCAACAGCCCCATTTATTTTTTTTCTTCTAAAAGGAAATCCCCCAAAACCTTTAAAAATATCATTTTTTCAAATTTTCGTTTATTATTTATTCTTGAGGCAATTTCGATCAACCCTCTTCCATCATTTGGAGAAACAACTAGATTTTCATGCAAAAATCGAGATCGGACAACAGGTGGCCCAATTTTCCTTCTTTTTTTTTTTTTTTTTGCCTTCAAATCATTTGAATCAGTAGAACTAACATGGAAACCCATGATTTTGCATGCTCAATCAATGATTTAAACCTACAATCTGCGGATTTGGGGAAATTGGGAAACTCTAAAATTTCCCCCATTTCACCCTTCTTAATTGCAATTAGAGTTTGAAAAAAAAAAATGATATTGGACATGTTGGAGGCTGCTCTAAGGATTGATGGAGTTTTTTTTAGATTTTTCAAACAATTTTAAAAAAATTAAAAATATAAAAATTAATAAAATAATTTTCTTTTCTTTTTTTTCAAAAAAATCCATCTTGCTTAGTGGTTATTTAGCCTTAATTCGCAATTGTTTACGAGTGTTGGCAGATCTTAATATCAGTTGCTCTCTAATTTACAAATTTGGAAAAATGGGAGAAATTGGAGCAAAACCAAAATTTCCCCAGGTTTTATTGCAATTAGAGTATGGAAAAATCATCTTAGACATGTTGGAGGTTGATCTACAGGGTAAGGAAAGTTTGTTGTAGTTGTTTTTTTAATGGCTATGTGCCAACTAATGCAGTAGCAAACCCACACTTTAAGAATATGATAACCGAAGTGTAGTGTAAGGGCGAGGGTATTGTGTCACCTAGGCCACGCGAGATTATAGGATAGCATGTAGATGACGAGGTTACTGACATGCATCGCTATATTGACGAGTTGAGATCGTCGTGGGAGACATGGGGTCACCTTGTTGTGTGATAGATGGACAAGACCAACGAAAATGTCCATTATAAATTTTATGGTCTACCATAAAGGGAGGATTGCATTCCTAAAGTCCATTAATGTGGCAAATGAGATATTAAAAAAAAAAAAAAAAAAAAAAAAAAACTCAAGTTATATCCATGGGTTGATGGAGGTTGGGAGAAAGAATGTTGTACAATTTGTCACAGGCAATGGGAGCACATTTGTGAAGACGGGGAATGAGTTGATGAAAGAGTACGACCAATATTGAACCCCGTGTGCTGCATATTACATTGATTTGATGATTGAGGCATAGGTTTTTTTTATTTATTTATTTATTTATTTATTTATTTTTTTTACACACCCCACACACTCACGCTAGTGGAATTTCACCACCTATGGATACTCGAACCCTTGACTGGGTGTTGAAACTCCTGAGAGTCTACCACCCGAGGCATAGGTTAGAGGCATGCAGTCAAGAGTGATTGTCGTTACCCAATCATTACAAATTTCATCTACAATCACCTTGATTATTTGTGAAGATGTGAAAGAGTTGTAGTGGTGATTTAGTGTGGCGTAGGACGACACAGTTCACCACAAATTTCATCGCCTCAAAAAGCCTCCTAAAATACAAGCACGGACTGAGAGAGCACTTTAGCTCTGGGGAGTATCCACAATGGATTCAAAGCGACAAAAGAGCGGAGTAGATGATTGAGGAGATTATTTTAAGCACCTCCTTCTAGTACCATGTGTGTGGCGGGGTGGATATCCCGGTGCCCTTATATTGTTAATAATGAGACATCCATTGATGGGTTCCATGTACGAGCTCATACGGTATATGAAAGAGACCATCAAGGCCCCAAATTCATATCAATGGGTGCACAAAATAATTGATGACCGATGGAAAAGAACTTTCAAGCACCCACTTCACAAGGCTAATAAGTAATTAGATTTAATTTTTATATATTTCAATACTTTGCTAGTTGCTTGCATAATATGGACTTGTATAGTTCTTTTTGTGACACTAATATGTGAATACATGCACTATATTGGGTTTCAACAAACGTCATGAACCCCAAGTACCACTATACCCGCAGACTCGACGATGATAACAACTCAAAGAGGGCATTGCACCAAGTCTACAAGGAGTCATTACCCAATTCTTCAAGAAAAAAAACCATTTTGTGAATGAGGTAAACGTGTTTTGCATTTAATTCTTATCTAAGTTCCCACAACACTTTATATTGACAATTACTATTAAATGCCATCAACAAATTGTCAACTTCTAGGATGAAGAGGGCATATTTGGGTGCAAGGCTATGAGAAAGTCGAGGAAGACGACGAGGAAAAAAAAAGAAACAACACTTCATGACATAAGTACGACTAGTTTTGGAAGCACTCCTGGGGATAAGTATGGCAAAGCTACAACGATCATTTCAAAGCTTCAGAAGACATTTCATCATCCATCCGAATCACTGTTTCAATCATGAGGAAAGGAGAAAACATTTTTGAAAAAGTTCATGTCCTTAGGATGTGTTTGGATGCTCAAATGAACAGAATTGGAACAATATGGTTCAATATAGAAGAAATGACCCCTAGTTGGATTGCCACCCCGACCCCCTCATTTCAATTCCCTGCATTTTGAGACAATGATAATCCCAATTTGGGGCCTATGTATGGAGTGTCCCACTTCTGCCATTTACACTTTGAACTGAATTACTGTTGAAGTTGAAATGAACTTCTACAAATGCTTTTACCTTTAACTTTTTGTTCATATTGTTGTTTGTCCTTCATCAACAGTGATGCCGCATCACCATTCAATGGGTCTGTAGGATTTGGGTAAAGTAATAGCTGTGGAAGGAAAACTTCAAAGACATTCAAGAGATCTGCAACCCACAGCAACCGCAGTAAAATATATCAGAACTCCAAAGACGAGGAATGGACCAATGCACAAAGTCACATATAGATATAATATAAACACATACATTATTTCACTGGTGTGTGCAGATGCAAGAGCTAACAAATAGGAACTCACACTACACAATGGGCAACAAATTAAGACAATGACATACAAAAATATGTCTAACTAATTCATCTGCTAACCCATGCTTGCACATGCATTAGGTAATGCATGAGTGCGCATGCTTTTCCCTCCTCCCCTGAGGTTGCAGGTTTGCTTGTGTGCGCATGAGCGTGCAGGTGTGTGGGTATGTATTTTGAGAATATTTATTTCGGTTTTACCAAACATTGGACTCCAGGATTGATTGATAACATCCAAGCAAACAGAACCAGACCTGCATTTCACAATAGAATTAGAGATTGACAGCAAGGAGAGAACTTTTTTTTTTGCTGAATTAGCTTCCCAAGACAAATCATCAGTTAGAGCTTGGGGAAAGCACCAAATTAAAAATATGACAAGAGAAAGCAATGAAGGCTCACAGTTCATCAACATTTGGGTGGAATATTTTGTTCATAAAACCAATGGAAGGGGACTTGTATGGATAGGCATCTGGCAGCTCGACACGGATTTTCCACACTCCACCTTCATAAAGGCCTGCAGATAAGCAAGAGCACTCACATCAAACACATAAATCCTCGATTTAATCTTCAGAAACTTCTTTTGCTTTTTGTAAGCCATCTGATAATGTTCAAAATAAGATTATCTGATGGTTTACTGGTGGTCTAAAGTTCGCAAAGATACAAATTAAAGTGTCAACATTGCACATACAGTCCATGTATCTCAACTGCACTAATAGTTGTCACATGCCAATTTTCCATCATTACCAGAGACAGCAACTTCCATAGCTTAAGGAAAGAGCAAATGTCCTGATAGAGGTTGAATATTAAGGAGAAATGCACATCTGAAATTTACACCAATAGAAATGTTGAACCATCCTCGTTCACTGCACAAGCTTTTAGAAGTAATTGGGTCATCTTCATGTGGTTTACCATGTTGGGGTTTCGTAGTGTTGGTTGGAACTGGGAGTAAGAGGTCCCAAAGATGGAGCAAGATTTCAGAACAGGATAGATGCTTATTTTTCAATATTCCACTATAAATGATAAATATGCTGCCTTCTTGTTGAGTTGATCTGGTTCTAAATCAAGTTAATTTAAATTTGTTTCCACCTAAAATTTGAAATAATGAATATAATGAAACAACTCAAAAATTCGCAATTCATTAACTTGTGTGCACAAATGCAGCTTAAAGTGAAGAAATCTAATATCAGGCAAAAAGCTACGGAGAAGGGAAATTTAGCTCAATGCTACAAAGGTGACTGATGGTGAACCCTCTTGATAGGGTGCGAGAATCAACAGGGATTTGACTTGAATAGCCACATTTTCTGAAGATTCTTACACATTATAATGAACTATGCGAAGGATATATGAATGCTCTGAGCTTGTTAAATGCATGGTGTAGGGATATTGCGTGTTGGTGACAGTCCTTTTCTGCAATTTTGTAGGCATCACATCAGCGAGAGTTGTTACTAATAACTACAGCACAGAATATATGTTTACAGATTATATCGATCTGATCATTTTAACTGAATTTTTCTTCAGATTGATCTGAGATGCCTCCAACATTTACACCAATAAAATATTGAACCATTCTTGTTAACTGTACATTCGTTTATTTTGCCGGTTACATTGTGCAGTTCTTAGGGGCTAATGGGAGAGAGAGAGAGAGAGAGAGAGAGAGAGAGAGAGAGAGAGAGAGAGAGAGAGAGAGAGAGAGAGATGCTAGAGAACGTGAGATGCTAGGGTGGATGAAACTACCTCTTTATTTATAATGTCCATAACATGTCTACACCGTGTGGGGGCTATTGGGTCATTTCATATGGTTTGGGCCCAAGCCCATTTACACTTATTCAAATCTATTCTGAATGTACTCCTCAACACTCCCCCTCAAGCTGGAGCATCCCAATGATACCCGACTTGCGACAAGGGCTAACATAAACATAATAAATCAAGACATTCTCTAACACCCTCATAATAAATCAAGCCATTCTCTAACATCCCCCCTCAAACTCAAGATGCTTTGAAAAGGGGAACTTGAGTTTGGACAGGCACGTAAAACACATGTGAAAAGTATAAAATAAATAAAAGTAGCAATGCTATGGAGATGAATAACGTTGGACAACACTCTAATTGTCAATGCATTGATTCTCGCCAGGGGTGTTGTGTGCAAGCTTGACTTAGAGAAGGCATATGATGACGTGGACTGCAAGTTTTTGGACTACATGCTAGGGAGGATTGGGTGTAGTGAGAAATCGAGGGAATGGATTCAGGCATGAGTAAGATCGTCAAAGTTCTCAATTCTAATTAATGGGGGACGTCGAAAGGGTTCTTCAAATCATCAGGAGGGCTTAGGCAAGGGGATCCTCTACCATCGTTTTTCTTTGTGATGATAGTAGAAGCATAAAAAAATTGTTGTTGAAAGAGGTCTCAGAGGGCCTTATTTGTGGCTTTAAGGTGGACAGGGGTAACTTCAGGTATCCCACCTCAAATTTGCAGATGATATAATCGTCTTCTGTGATGCGAAGGCATCAATGGTTGACAATCTAAGGAAGATCATTTGTTAATTTGCGGTGGTGTCCGATTTAACAATTAATTCTCAAGAATGCGAGATGTTGGGCATATGCAATTTCGAAGGAGGTATTGGAGCTCGCCAAGGTCTTTGGATGTAGGGTCAAGTCTTTCCCCTCTACATATTTGGGACTTCTGCATGTATTGAGAAGCTAACAAAGCACTTATGGGACAAGGTGATATAGAAGGGTGAAACGCAGTTATCCTCATGGAAATGTGAGATGTTGGGTATATGCATTTTGAAGGAGGAGGTTTTGGAGCTTGCCAAGGTCTTTAGATGCAGGGTTAGGTCTTTCCCCTCTGCATATTTGGGACTTCCGCGATGTATCAAAAAGCTAGCTAAGCACTTATGGGACAAGATGATAGAGGTGATGGAAAGGAAGCTATCCTCATGGATGGCACTATCGAATCTACGTACATATTTCTTATCTCTATTTAAGTGCCTAAAAGGGGTGTTGAATAAGTTGAAGAGGCTTCAATGCAACTTCTTATGCTAGGGTGTAGTGGAGAAAAAACAATTCCACATTATGAAGTGGGATGAGGTGTGCAGACCGATTAGAGAAGGGGGAGCAGGGTTACAAAAGTTGAAAGCCATGGATCTCATTCATATGGACAAACGCCACTGGAGGTTCGATAGGGAGGATGGTAGCCTTTGGAAGGAGGTGATGGTAAAGAAGTATAGAACAAAAGATGGGGAATGGTGGACGGAGGAGTCTTCTGCATATAGGCTACAAGGATATAGAAAGAGATACACGTCGTAAGGAGGTGGTTAAAGGAGGTTGGTTTTTCTTTGGGTGATGGGAAAAGGGTTAGATTTTGGAAGGATGTTAGGGTGAAAGATAGACAACTCGGTGAAATCTATCCGAGGGTGTCTAATATATCCCTAAATGAGGATGTGATTGTTGCCAAATTCTTTACAGGATTTGGATATGGGATAGATTGGACCCCACTATGTGTGGAGGAAGAAGAGATCGAGGAGTTCATCAATTTGCTTGTGTGGATCTTTCCATCTTCGTTAGATGTGGAATCATTGGCCTAGCTTAAAGACAAATCGGGAAAATTCTCAATCTGATCCTTTTATAGCATGATCATTGGGTCCTCCCAACCGAAGGATTAGGCGCACACTTCACTCATTGGGACTTATGGGGACCCTCCCAAGGTTGTGGCGCTAGCATGGGTGGTAGGGTGGGGCAAGGTTCTCACGATTGACAACCTTCATAAAAGGGGAATGATGTTAACCAATATATGCTTATTGTGCATGAGAGGAGACGAGTCCATTGATCACATATTCATCCATTGCACTTTTGCAAGGGAGGTGTGGGGTAGAACCTTGGGTGTTTTCGGCATGGCATGGGTAATGTTGAAGTCTAATGAGTTCATTCAAGCTTGGCACGGAGGAGGGGTTGAATGAAAAGTAGGATGTTGTGGGGGTTAGCCGTCTTAGATGGAATCTGAGCATTATTGGGATAGAGGTACAACTGGTGTTTCCACAATCGGTGTAGGGTTGCATTAAAGGTCACTAGGCTTCGATTTCAATCACTTCTAGCGATTGCAATCTTTCTTGTATATCCTAGGCTTTGTTGTATTCTTTTGGAGTTTGGGCCATATCTAATAAAATCGTTACTTCTCAAAAAATAAAATAAAATAAAATAAAAAACTCATCTATCAACCATTTCCCATACTATGCCCTAACAAAGGTAATACATATCATGATAATGTTAAAGGATTCTTGTCTTTCCTTTATTTTTTGTCTTTCAATAAATTTGCCTTAAAAACCCAGAAGAATCCTTAATAATTTATGTCCTTTTCACCTTTCTTGAGTGTAGAATCCTGTTGGATAAAGCAACATCCTCTCTCTCTCTCTCTCTCTCTCTCTCTCTCTCTCTCTCTCTCTCTCTCTCTCAGGGAGGGCAACATTATAGAAAGTGGAAAAAAAATGATTTTTAATGTAATTTTGGGACCCATTTTTGTAGTCCACAATTATCATACAATTTGATACCATAAAATGGAAGCAAAATAAAATTTGAAAAAGAAGAGAACAAGTACAATTTGAATCGTAGGATTCAGCTAAAAAGGGATACAAAATGGAATTCAAATCATCTTGCCTATGACTCAAATTAAATTGTAAATCGTAGGATTTTGATAACTATGATAGAATTAGTAATGAATTCACTCATGGGAACTTAGGAGTAGCACCAATATGTAGATGTAATAAGATAACGGAAAGTAAACTGAGATGATTTAGCCATGTGCAACGGAGACCAAGAACTGGTTAGGAGTGAGTTGGTTCAAGTTGAGGGCTCTAAAAGGACAAGGGAAATGCCAAAAAGGGCATGGTTGGAGGTACTAAGAAAAGATTCAATGGCACATGGTTTACATGAGAATATGGTTATGGTATTAAAAAATGGTTATGCGATGGTAATGGTGGGAGCCATTATGCGATATGGGGCTATAAGCCTATAATGCCCATTTTTGAAAAACAATGATCCATAATGGCTTTGTAACAATCGTAATGGTCCTTGACAGGCACGATATAGTTTCTTCCTTTAAAAAAAAAAAAAAAAAAAAAAAATGAACATTCTAGAGCTGTTACGGCCCATGTCATAACAGCCATAAGCATGGTCATTACAGCCATCGTTATTGTTATTGAATACCATGGATATGGTCCTTAATAGAGTGCAATGGTAGAACAAGATTCGTGTAGCCAACCCTAATTAGTTGGGAATGGGATAGGGCTTAGATAGCAACGGTGATTCATCTAAAATTCGAAATAATGAATGTCATGAAACAACTCAAAAGTTTACAATTCATTAACTTGTTTGCCCAAATGCCACTCAAAGTGAAGAAATCTAATATGATGCAAAAAGCTTTGGACATGGGGTATTTAACTCAATGCTACAAAGGTGATTCATGGAGAACCCTCTTAATGGGAGCGAGAATCAATCGAGGTTCACTTTGATACCCACATTTTCTGAAGATCTAACACATGGTTGGAAACCCATCTTACACATTATCTAACTCCTTGAAGGATATATGAATATTTTGAGCTTTGTCAAATGCATGGTTTACAAGCTAAGTAAAACAAGCATTGTAGAAATTCCGGCCTGGGTAAGACTCCTTGAACTATTTCTGCATGCTTTTGTGTTGTGGAGGGAGAGAGAGAGAGAGAGAGAGAGAGAGAGAGAGAGAGAGAGAGAGAGAGAGAGAGAGAGAGAGAGAGAGATTAGGGATTAATTGATACTCTACTTGCATATGATGCTTCATTTGCAAGCATTAAGAAATTGTAAAGGGAGAAATTAGGGATTAACTGATACTCTACTTGCATATGATGCTTCATTTGCAAGCATTAAGAAATTGTAAAGGATGCATACAATAACTCAAATTAAACCAACTAAAGTGCAGTACTTAGTAAACAAAATTGTAGTACTTACTGTTGCTAAGTCAGTCCAAATAATGGGTTTGTTGAACAATCATAACCTCTGTTTCGAGAACATTAGCTTCTTAAAATAGGACCATCTGATACTTTCATTTCTTACCATCCAATGGATGTCCACCAATTGGATAGTCACGTAATCAAATAAGCCTAATTGCAATTCATGATACATACAAAATGGGACCCACAATTTTTATTTTTATTCCATGTGCAAATTTTAAGTAATTAATAAGTGCCTGCACATCATTCATCATACCCTTCAAAGTATCATAGCTTTTCTGTTACATTAAGGGACCAGAATCCTCTATACAAGACTTGTTGTATTCAGCTAGTAAAACACCTAAGTTTTGTTGGGCTCACCATGTTCTTTATGTGACAGCCACTCTGTCCATCAGGTGAGCGCATTGTTCAAGCATCAGCAATATTATTGTTAATATCGCTGGTATTATCGTCAATACCCCCTATATTATTGGTATTTATCGCCAGCTCAACGATACTAATAACACTGTTACTATCAGAAATTCCAGGTACCGGTGATATATCACTGATATATCTCAAAGTATCGCCAATTTATCACAACATTTTCAACTGTATAAATTTCAGATGTCGCTTGTGTCGCCAATGTATCGGCAATATTATCAATAATATCGCCGATGTATGATATCACCAACTATTTATTAAAAAAAAAAAAAAAAACATTTCTATTTTTCTATGGGCACATGGTTGTATGAAGAAATGCGTGTGTTGTGTGTGTGTGTGTGTGTGTGTGTGTGTGTGTGAATGCATGCATGGATGGATGGATGGATCATGGATGCATGTATGTATGTATGCATGGATGGATGGTTGGATGGATGGATGAATGGATGGATGTATGTATGCATGTAAGTGTGTATGCATGCATGCATGGATGGATGGATGCACGCATGTATGTGTGTGTGTATGCATGGATGGATGGATGGATGGATGGATCATGCATGTGTATATATGTGTCATTGTAAGTATGCATGGATGATTGGATGGATGGATGTGTTTGGATGTATGTATGTGCATGCATTGCATGGATGGATGGTTGGTTGGATCCACCATTTTGTTTTCCTGATACAGCAATACATGCTTTTAGGCCCTTGTTAAAGGGAAACTTATTATGTATGCATCTTTTTTGCTATCATTTAATACCCGAATACACAAATATATGTATTTTAGCATTTGCTTAAGTATCATTGAAATTTTCCAACATTTTTTCTCTGTTTCCCTATGTCGGTGCTAAATGCTTTTAGGCACCCATTGAAGGAAAACTTAAACATGTATGTGTGTGTTTTGCAATTATTTGATTCTTAAATATGCAAATGTGTTTTAGCATCTCCTGAAGCTCCATTGAGAAATTCCACCATGTTTCCCCTCAATCAACGATGCATTTCGGGGTATCAGCAATAGCATTGACGATACTGATATATATTTTTGTATCCCCAACCAGCGATACATGTAACGATTGTAACAATACCGATACTACGAACACTGGGTGAGACATCTCAATTTTGTCGTGAAGCCCAAAAATCAACTCGATACAAAACTTAGGTGGGCCAATGGATCAAGGGAGTTTTGGATTGTCTATTCATGCTAGTGAGGTATGCCTAATGAACATATTGGATGGAATATACACAGTTGCATGCCCCACACACAATTTATGGTTTGATGCAGGACATGAAATTCAGATATGATGTGCAAGATTTTAGGCTTAAGATCACATAGTCATAAACACTTACACAAATTCCACATCCCACACAAAAGTCTAAATATTCAATTAAGGGGAATCTATGTGGGTCCAGGCCTACACACGTTAGGGCTGAATCAATAAAAATTATGAACCAAACAATACTCAAAGAGAAATAGAAATCATCCATACATACATGACAATCAATCCCTAATCCAAGGAATTCACCAAATTCAAATCAAGGAACCCTAGGGTGAGAAAAGAGATAAAAATTGGGGATTTAGGGCAATCTAGGGTTAGGGTTTATAAAATTAGAGATGAAAAGAGGAAAACAAGAGAAAAACCTGTCCCAGAAATAGTCCCCGCATGCAGACGGTGTCCCGAGGCTGACGCATGTGCGCAGGTGGGCTGGACGCACGTGCGCAGGATGAAGGCCCGCCTTCCCAAATCGGCTTCTTGGCCTTGGTCGGTCAAGCTTAGGCTACAAAGCCTTCAAATCTCACGTCGATCCGAGCTATGGTCTGGGCGTGGTGTTCCGTCAAAGTTTCAGCCCTCCTGCAAGGCCAGATTCTAAAAACTGGCTGTAGAGGGATGAACAGCTGTAAAACAAGTGAATTTGGCGCGAATATGGTTGTAGGAAGGAGGAAATAAGATGGAACGGTGGATGGGGATAAACGTGGCTTCGCACCATAGTAGTCAACCCTTCGAAAAGAAGGGCTTCGCACCCACTTTAATCTCAGCCCTTCGAAAAGGGAGGGCTTCGCACCCACTTTAATTTTTCTACAACTCAAAAACTCAGAGAGCAGAAAAACCACGCAGGAATTTTTATTCAACTTCAATGAATGAAAAGAACTACAAGTGATGCTTATTTATAGGGAAAACCCTACACCCCAAAAACTCGCACCATGTGTGCAACCTATTACTTGGTGATGAAGTAAACTAAAATAAAAACCAAACGAAGAAATCTAAAGCGTTCACGATGTTCTAAATAATAACAATAAGCAAAACCTAAAATATGAAATCAATCCGACGAGTGGGACACGATCATGAGATCCCATGATGGGCTTTTCTTGACTATCGGGCCCACCCTTTTGAATCAAAATTTCGTCTTCTAGCTAGGAGGCCCTCCCTGGACGTCGTCATGAAGATTTCGCCACTGGCGAAATAAAACTCTTGAACCGATCCAGGATGTCAGGATCAAGTCTCTGAAGCTCCTCTTCAGTGAGTCACGTGCTGTCTGAAGCTGGGCGTGACTTCCAATTAAGCAGGTACTTCTGAAACCCGCCGTCCGACATGGATATTATTTGATGGTCCAAAATATCCTCTATTTCCTCTCTAGGTGTGGGAAGGGTAGGTATGTGAGGTAGAGGCTGAGAAAATGGGTCAGGAAGGGTAGGTATGAGACGTAGTAGCTAGGAAGATGGGTCAGGACAGATAGGTATGGGAGGTAGAGGTTGGGAAAATGGGTTGGGACGGGTAGGTATGGGAGGTAGAGGTTGGAAAAATGGGTTGGGAGGGGTAGGTATGGGACGTAGTAGCTGGGAAGATGGGTTGGGACGGATAAATATGAGAGGTAGAGGCTGGGAAAATGCGTCGGGAGGAGGCCATGAATCAAGGGAAAGGTCTGATGAATCAGGATGGTTAAGTGAAAGGCTGGACAATGCATCAATGGCCCCTTAAAATGCAACTAGATCCTCCACGTTGAATGTGGAACTAATTCCCATGGAGGGTGGAAGATTTGTCACATACGCATTGAGACCGTTTCGTTTTATAATTTTGACAGGTCCAGCGCTACACGCGTGTAACTTAAGAACGGCCCCCGAAGGATACTGCTCGGGCCTGATGCGGACCATCACAGAGTCCCTTACATCGAATTCCTTGAAACATTTATGCTGGTTTGCAGAAAATTTTTAATGTTCATTACTAATAGTGATCTTCTGCCTGATTTCTTGATGCCACGAATGAATGTGATGCACAAAAGACTTTACTGGCTCTGATGACCTATGGGACAGTGACATAAGGACAAGATCAACAGGTTTCTCAGGTTTATAACCAGTAACGACTTCACAAGGACTGAGACCTGTGGACCTATCGACAAAACTATTAAATGCAAACTCGGCTGTAGGTATTACGGTGTCCCATGTTCTGGTATGCTCTATATCCCTCCTAGGGGGAGACTCATCCGGTAGATCATCAGGAAAGACATCATGAAACTTATCCACTACCGGAATGGCCTTAGTAGGTAACTCTACACTAGCCTCTGGTGCACTCTCTCTAGCCACGAGGCCGCACATGTTGTACCCCAATGGTCTTGATGTCCCTCATGGGGTGGGGGCACGGGTGCACGCCCATGACTAATTGCTTGGCTACCTCCATTCATTGGTCTATCCTGCTGGCCACTGCCTGAAATTGGTCATCTTCCCTAATGGTGGGATTTGTCCTGAGGGAGGCCTCTATTTGGTCAAGGCATTGATCTATGTCTTGTTCCAAGCGCTTACCCCAAGACTCAATCTGTTGGGATAGCTTGTTTAGTGACTCTAGCAATTGTTCCATGTTTAGTGTAGGGTGCTAGCCAAAAACATGACCCGTACATATAGACATACAACTTGCAACTCCACCTAAGGACTTTCTACAACGACTATATGGGACTAAATGACCCTATGAGACTCTATATGAGGGAAACTACGTAGTGGTACTAAAATCCAGCAATATAGTTGTCAAAATAAAGGAATAACAGAAAGTTACAGCAATGTAAATTGCTAACTTCTTGCTAACAAAAATTTCAGCAGCTAATACAGGGACTATGGACTCCTAAAAGCTACATATGATGAACTGAATGCATGATGGACTCAAATAAATTAACCCTAAACATGTAATGTATTCCCCTATAAGAACCCTAAGCTCTGATACCAAATTTGATGTAGAATATGAAATTCAGATATGATGTGCAAGATTTCAAGCTTAAGATCACATAGTCATAAACAATTACACAAATTTCACATCCCACACAAAAGTCCAAATATTCAATTAAGAGGAATCTATGTGGGTCCAAGCCTACACACGTTAGGGCTGGATCAATAAAAATTATGAACCAAACAATACTCAAAGGGAAATAGAAATCATTCACACATGCATGACAATCAATCTCTAATCCAAGGAATTCACCAAATTCAAATCAAGGAACCCTATGGTGAGAAAAGAGATAGAAATTGGGGATTTAGGGCAATCTAGGGTTAGGGTTTATAAAATTAGGGATGAAAGAGGAAAATAAGAGAAAAAACTGTCCCAGAAATAGTCCATGCGTGCAGATGGTGTCCCGAGGTTGACGCACGTGCGCAGGTGGGCTGGTCGCACGTGCGATGAAGGCCCGCCTTCCCAAATCGGGTTCTTGCCTTGGTCAGTCAGGCTTGGGCTACAAAACCTCCAAATCTCACGTCGATCCAAGCTACGGTCTGGGCGTGGTGCTCCGTCGAAGTTTCAGCCCTCCTGCAGGGCCAGATTCTGAAAACTGGTTGTAGAGGGATGAACAGTTGCAAAACAAGCGGATTTAGCGCGAATATGGTTGTTGGAAGGATGAAATAAGATGGAGGGGTGGATGGGGATAAGTGTGGCTTCGCACCACGGTAGTCAACCCTTCGAAAAGGGAGGGCTTCGCACCCACTTTAATCTCAGCCCTTCGAAAAGGGAGGATTTCGCACCCACTTTAATTTTTCCACAACTCAGAAACTCAAAAAGCAGAAAAACCATACAGGAATTTTTATTCAACTTCAATGAATGAAAAGAACTAAAGAGATGCCTATTTATAGAGAAAACCCTATACCTCAAAAACTCGCACCATGTGCGCAACCTATTACTTGGCGATGAAGTAAACTAAAATAAAAATCAAACGAAGAAATCTAAAGCGTTCACGATGTTCTAAATAATAACAATAAGCAAAACCTAAAATATGAAATCAATCCGACGAGTGGGCCACCATCATGAGATCCCATGATGGGCTTTTCTTGACTATCGGGCCCACCCTTTTGAACCAAAACTTCGTCTTCTAGCTAGGAGGCCCTCCCTGGACGTCGTCATCGCGCCAGATCGATGGTGGGGCCCTCCTTCTGCGTACCTACGTGCATAGGGGGGGTGGTGTGGTGCGCGTGTGCGCATGATGTCCCCATCATGGTTGGTGTCCCCCTCCATTGTTTCCCTTTGTCATGGCCCACCTCAATTGTGGATCAGATTGGATTTTGGCATCGAGACCTAAAATCTAGGTGCGCAATTGATGTCCCAAGAGTGAATGTCACACATACAACATAGCGGGCTACGGAGCTTGTTTATTAAACGCACATGCACATACACACAAACACATGAATAATAATCATATAGTGTCCACATTACCTCGAGTTATAGTAGTGTTGACCTATGTGGGGCCCGCCATGATGTGTGCATCAAAGCCAACTCATCCACCAGATGTACCCTTCAATGCTAGGGCAAATTAGCCCACACCACATGATTTTAGAGCTCTTGGGCATGATTTTACACCATTTCCTTTTAGTGTAGCCCACCTGAGTTTTGGATTGACCTGATTTTAGGCTCGATTGGGAACATGATGGGTCAAACGATGGATGGAATGGATATCAAGCAGACATTATGGTGGAGCATATAGAGGTTGAACCAAGGGAAGCTTGCCATAGTGTCAACACTAAGGGTTCATCTCTCCCACACAAAGAGGCACTCGCACGTGTCTATGTCTATGGTGTTGATACCAATGGGTCATATTTAAGATTAAATAACAAAGGACATAAATAAAAATTGGCAAAAGGTAATAGACTAGTGAGCAAAGATTTAACTCAACCCCATATCCAAGTACATTATTGATAACATAGCACAGTTCTTGAGCTTAGGAGGATGACCTCTATAAAATTTGGGGTTCTATCCCCCTCCCCCGACAAGCCTGGAATTCTATCAATATAAATTAGGAGGATAGCTAATTCTGCAGCTGCAGATCCCAGCATATTGACATAAGATATATGCACCGCGGAATATGTTCATGCAACGTAAGCCATCCATCAGGAAGCCTTCACCACATAGATGTGTTGTCCCAAAGAAGTCATCAGGGGGACCACAATGTAAACTCTCCAAAATGCTCACACGAATCTTGATTCAGAACTTACCAAATAGGGAGAACGCATCGACAAGAAAAATTAGAACTCACGGAACAATGTTATGTGCTGGTCCACTTTATTTTCTCTCATCTGGGTTTGTTTCTTTTTAGTTGTGGTATTTCCTTATGTTTCCTCCTATTTGTATCTTCTTATTTTACTTTTAATAAATTTATGCGTGGTATGCTCTCACCTTTCTAGGGAAAAAAAAAAAATAGAACTCACAGAACAATGTTGCACACTTGCACTATATTCTAGTTAAAAGGAAGATAAGGGGAGGAAGGATATACTTTCTTTTGGACCATGAAATTCCACGTTGAATTCGTTAATTCCATCATTGATAGTCTCCACTGCATAGTCACTCATCATCCTGAATAGGAAATGAGCAAAGTTAAAGGCATCATAATGAAAGAAACTAATCCCATATCGGTGCAACTAGAGTACATAAAAATGCAAGAGAAGATATTAGGAAACCTCAGGCAAACATTCATTCAAAAGGCCAACATAATAAGTAATAATGGACTAGGATTGAAAGGATGTAATGTGATAAAACAAGAGTTGCAGAAATCAGATTACACTGTTCAATTTGGACACTATCCCGAACTGATTTGTTGAGATTTTGGATTCAGTCCCTAATAATCAGGATCAGGGAACATAGCAGAATTGACAACCTGAAATTTGGGTTAACCAATTTCCAATTCTGTTAAAATCAATAATTAATCCACGGATTCTCAGTTTTCAGTTTCTGTTGCTTCCCCTCTGTATTGGTATTGCTCCAAAGTTCAAAGTACTGGGCACAAGTTTCCCGCTCAAAGTGTTAGTTAGGGTACATTTGGAACTACTTTGGAAATGAGGCCAACGGAAAGCTTGTCAGCGAACTTGAATGGGAGAATTATTATTTCAGGTCTGGAAAAGAAGAAAACAAACCACCAGACCCTTTGGGGATTCACTTTCCCAACTTTTTTTTGAAAGGTCCCTTCGAGTTTCACTTTCATGACACCTCAAATGCACAGTCAATTCAAGCACAAGTCACCACATTGGCAGATTCAACCAAAAGTCCATTTGAGGGCTACTTCCCAACACTACGTGAATAATTGAAGTAATGAGATGCGAAAAAAAGTAATGTACTTTTTTGTCAATAATTCAAGTAATGAACCTTTCTTAACTAGCGATCTAATTCAATCTCCTAAGCTGTGTATCAACAGTCCCACCATATGGATGTTCTTCAGTGAAAAAGTCAAGTCAAAGTGTCCTATCGAAAGAAAATGCAATGTACTTATATAGTGTTAGTGTGTGGGTGTATATGGTGTTAGTGTGTGGGTGTGTACAATGTACACCCACACACTAATACTAAGTACATTGCATTTTCTCTTCTGTCACACTAGAAGTGCATCAGTAACTTAACCAAACTCTAGTGATAAGCGTCCCAGACTCATCTAGTCATTGTCTGTGATAGTCCCTCAACCAATAAATACATCACAATAGCCTGTTTTTCTAGTCATTGCTAGCAATCGTCCAGTACTCATCCAACTCTTTGTTGATCCTCATGAATTTTCGTGATTATGTCCCACCCTTCATCTTACCATAACCTGTGACTAGCAAACAGGGATAGAACTCTCCCTCCAGATGCTTTTTTAGAGGTAGGTCATGCTATCCTCAGTGATAGTGGTTTTAGAGCTATACTTGACATTTCTTTGCAAATACATCCGTGACTAGCAAACAGGGATAGAACTCTCCCTCTGGATGCTTTTTTAGATGCAGGTCGTGCTAGCCTCGGTGATAGTGGTTTTAGAGCTATACTCGACATTTTTTTTGCAAATACATTCCTCTGAGATGTCCCTAAGTCAATCTGTTGCATCATTATTCTACTGAGCACCCATATGAAGTGATTCCAATATGGAGATCAGTGGATCATGAAAATTGTATGACATGTTCTTTCATATAGGTCGTGGGCTTTCTGATCTTCAAGTCTGGTAGAGAATGCATACTCAATGGGATTTTCTAGATCTAAACTTTTCTTCTCTTCCAAGCCATTTCTCTGAAAGTTCCCTAACTGAATCCCTTTCACTCGATGATTTCATCAAGAATCTGCATCATATCACACTCAGACTCCACTTAAGAAGATTCAAAGATGGAGACCAAAGATTAGGAATGATATATGATATAAGCTCCTCATAAGAATATCTTTGGTGCATTCCAGATTTTCTTAGTCATTAGAGTTAGCCTTCTATGTACTAAAAACAATGTCCCAATGACACAGGATGGGCCTTGTTTGAAAGCCTACTGAGTTAGCCTTCCAATGAGCCCAAGATCAAGTGACCGGCATGAGAAGAGTACACAATGACCAATTTACGTAAGAGCTATATGGTTATGACAGGATTTTGGGATAGTATTGTCCTTTTTATTAGAATAGATTGTCAAGGTTAGATTTAACGGATGCCTAAGATTAGACCAAGATCTTCAGTCTTTAACATATACACAAGTTGTAGATGCACTATATCTGAATGGTGAAAAAAAAAAAAAGGTTTTCTTTGTTAATCTTCTATTTTAATTAGTCCATGGAGTGTGCCGGTCTGACCAGTAGGGTGACTAAACCAGGACTGCAAGGTTTAATGGAACTTAACGCAAAACTTTAAATCAGGCATCAGTGTGTCTATTGTTTTGATTCATTTGCTCCACACCATTATCTATACTATCATGAACAAGGTATTCCATATCTGTTATGATACGGACGTAAAAGCCGATATGTGTAGGTAACAATCATGACCATTACACGATATAGGAGTGAAATGGGCGAATTGATTTTTTGGGACTGTATCAATCATTACGGAGCATAACGACCCTTACCCCCCATAATAATTTAAAAACGACCACTTTTTTTTTATATTTAAATTCATTTTCTTCTCATTTTTTCACTTTTCTTATTCCAAAAGCTTTTCTAGATTATTCTAGAACAAATTTCGACAACTCTTACTATTGTTTTTAGCGAATAGAAGCTCCGAGGTCCTTTTTTTTCAAAAAATTGAAAAAAAAATGATATTTGTATCTTTTTTAATTTCAAATTATAATGCTTGATTGTGATGTGTAAATATTAGAGACACATAACCATGTTCATAAATTCACCAGACAACCAGATACAACACTCTCACCAAAGAGTGGACTATTACGCTACTATAAACATGTTAAAAAAATCGAATACATATTTGAAATATTTATATTATTCTGAATTTTCTAAATATTTTTCTTAAATTTTTTGGGCAAAAAAATAAAATAAAATTTAACCATTACAGGGTCGTAACAATCATTATGCCCCCGCATTAGCCATTATGGTTGATACCTATATCGGTAATGGTGGTGACCGTTAAAGCCACCGTTACCAATATGGAATATTTGGATCATGAAAAATTGTAGAAACTCATGATCATACTGTGACCATGGTCTATAAATTGCAATATCAACCATTATATTTTGGTTTTTTTAAATATCATGAAAATATTTCGATTTCTAAAATATAAACAATATTTGTTACAATGAGACCAAGATCAGTTTTAAAAACCACATAACAAGAAGATATAGAAAAAAACTTACAACTTCATCACATCCATATCTCTTCGCTTGCTTGGAGAAGACATCTTCCTCAATAGGATTAAAGCCCAATTCCAAAACTATCACATGCCCAACCAAATTTTAGTTTTCAATGTCAAATTTTCATCACAACTTGGTACAATAAATTAGAACAAGACCGATAAAATAAATAAGGTGCCAAAGAACATACCGTATTAGCAAAGATCCGCGGAAAGAGATGTTATGATTACAATGAAAGAAATCAAGCTCAATTCCAAAAAATCATTCAATCCCCAAAGATAAGAAAGGAAAAGCACTTCTACAAGAAAAAAGACAAAAATCAAATGTCTGAGATAATTCACAAGAAGGTCAAAGAAGTTGTATCATGATATAAGTAAAAAAATTCAACGAATACTACCCTCTATTGTAATTGCTTTTTTCTTACATTGGCTTATACATTTATAAATGCATTTATTTTTTACTAAGGCACGAAAGTCGAAGAAAACACTCCTAGAATGCTAAGCTGCATTGATAACAAGACAAGCACACCCAACCATGCCAACAAGCTCAAGGACAGCCATTACTTTTACTATAAACCATTTAGTCTATAATAAGAAAAATTCAACCATTTAGAAAGAGGGGATGAAAAAAAGAAAAAAAGATGAACAGCTCACAAAGATGGGGAAAAAAACACGTAGAGCCTGCTTAAGTCCTTATTATTCAACAAACATGAATTATGAAAGCCTTGAGGTTGTTCCATATTGACCTTTTTTCCAGGAAGAATGCCATGAAGAAAGCATTCTTGATATCAAGTTATAAAATGGATTAGCCTCAAAACACAACAAAAGTGAGAACTTAGAAGGTTTTACCAATAGGCTGAAGGTTTTATCGAAAAGGAAGCAATGCCATTAGTTATAGCCCTTGGCTACAAGAGAAGCCTTATAAGGCTCAACCGAGCCATCAGCACAACACTTATTTAATAGACTAAGCAATTGCTAACAACGTTCACAGATATTGGGAGACGAACCCAAGTCCCTTTGGCACAGAGGGCAGACATCTCGCCACCGTAACTTGCCAATGAGGAGGCCTAGAGGCAGCAGTAGTGTAGGTAAAAGGTTTAGACTCAGCATAAAAGCGAAGTAAGAAAAGGACAATGAATGAGCCTTGGAGTGAGCAAGTAGAGGAATAGGATGAAGAAGTGGAATAGAGAACTGTACATGATGAGCACAAAAAGCAGTCTTGGGCCAATGATGATATATCTTAAGACGATGAGCTACAAAAGATGAGGGCATGAAGAAGAATCTCTACCAATCAGGAAGCAAGCAGAAGGAGAATATCCCCCTAAAGTAGAGGAAGAAGAAGCAATCAAGAAAAAGATGGGAGAAAAACAAGGCATGTAAACATGTAGCTCCTGAGATGGAAGAGTAACCACCAACAAAGGGGAAGCAGGTCTCATCAAACACAAAATGATATGAGATCAGTGTTGAAGTGATAAAGTCCCTTGACATACATTGATTATCAATGTATGTCAAGGGACTTTATCACTTCAACAATCAGAACTTGACCACCCTGTGGATGAAGACAATGATTACCTTGTAATAATCAGTAAATCCAAGAAAAACCCAAGGACGAGAAGTATAGCTAAATTTGGTCCTCAGGAAAGATGTGGGATTATGTTAGTGGTGCTTCTCTCCTTTCCCTTGCTTCGCTGGAATGAAAGAGGAAGAAAGGGCCCGAAGCCCAAACAAGCAACTAGAGAGAAGGGGGCACAATGAGCAAGAATGAAGCAGGTAGAGGTGAAGCACGCTAGAAAATATTAGCCCAAAATTCCTTGAAGACTGCTAAGGTGACGGCAGAGAAGTGAGGAGGAACCCAAGGAAATGATTCTAAGCTTGTCAACTTGCCTCTTGTGCAGCTATAATATCACCCCAATCTTGGTCTCTTTGAACTTCAGAAGAAAGGATCTAGCCATTCTTGCATATAATCTGTTCTTCGAGATAGCTGTGGTAGGGTGGTTGATTTCAAAATAGTTTGAATGTCAGGCAATTCAAAGTGGAAGGACTGATACCTCTATTATGAGATATCAAAAGGCCCATTTAAGCAACTTTGAGAGTGGAATCAAAAGGATGATCCATAGAAATTAACCTCCAGGCTACCGAACCATCAGGGTTCCATCAAAGAACACCGGAATACCTACTATCCAACTTAGCTGCTGAAATAAGTCGAGAGTGCAAACTGAATTAGTCATGTGTAGCGGAGGCCTGCAGAGTAGTGCAAAACAACACCTTCTGAATGGTGGAATGATCAGTAAGGAGATTCCATGCTGCTGAGATATAGAACAAGAGATTAGGAAAGAGCGGCTGAAGTTAAGCAAAAAGTGGTCATCTCTGATATTGATGCAGGACATAGAAATTAAACATGATGTGCAAGATTTTCAGGCTTAAGATCACACTAGTTCAGAAACAATTACACAAAATTCCACATCCCACATAAAGTCAAGCACTCAATCAAGGGGAATCTTATGCGGATCCAGGCCTACACATGCTAGGGCCAGATCAATCAAAATTATAGACCAAACAACAATCAGAGGGTAAATTCATCCACACATGCACAAAATAATTCCCCAATCCAAGGGGTTCACAGATTTCAATTCGGGGAACTCTAAGGTTGAAGAAAGGGCATAAAATTGGGGATTTGAGTAATTTAGGGTTAGGTTTAGGGATTTTGGGTGAAAGAGAGGAGAGAGACAAACAGAAAAGTACCGCACGTGTGGACAGCAGCAATAGCACAGACGCACGTGCGTGTGTGTGATCCCGGCTGCACGTGTATGGGGCCCACTATTCAGAAAAAGGCCACCTTGGCCCTGGTCGGCCAGGGATGGACTCCAAAACCCTCAAATCTCAACTCGATCCGACGCACGGTTTGTGCGTGGTGCTCCACTGAAGTTTCAGCCCTCCTGAAGGGCCAGATTCTAGAAATCTACTGTAAAGAGAAAAACGCCTGCAAATATTGATGGATTTGCAGATGGAATGTTTGTAAGAGAAGAGAAATATGGATGGAAGAATGTGGGAGCGAATCGGGATAGGTGTGGCTTCGCACCACGGTAGTCAGCCCTTCGAGGAAGGGAGGGTTTCGCACCCAATTTAATCTCCACAACTCAGAAATTTAGAGCAAAAAAAGCAGCAATTTTATTAATCTTCATTCAGAAAAAAAGACTACAAGGGGTGCCTATTTATAATAAAACCATATACCCCAAAACTCGCACCATGTGCGCAACCTATTACTTGGAGACGAAGTAATAAAAAATAACAACTAATCAAAGCAATCTAAACCATCCATGATATTCCTAATAACAATAATAAGCAAAACCCAAAGTACAAGATCAATTAGAATAGTGGGCCACGATCATGAGAACCCATGGTGGAATTCACATGACTATCGGGTCCACTCCAACGAACCAAAACGCAGCCCTCTAACTATGAGGTTCTCCCTAGACGTCGTCATCAATCTAGATCGATGGTGGGGCCCTCCTCCTCCTTGCGTACGTGTGTAGGGGGTGTGCATGTGCGCGTGATGTCCCCATCAACTCTCCCTGGCTGCAAAGATTTCGTCACTGGCGAAACAAAACTCCTGAACCGCTCTAAGATGTCAGGATCAAGTCTCTGAAGCTCTTCCTCAGTGAGCCATGTACTATCTAGAGTTGGGCGTGACTGCCACTTAACCAGGTACTTCTGAAATCCGCCATCCGACGTGGATATTATCTGATGGTTCAGAATATCCTCTATCTCCTCTCTTGGTGTGGGAATGGTAGGTATAGGAGGTAGAGGCTGGAAAATGGGTCGAGAATGGTAGGTATGGGAGGTAGAGGCTGGGACAATGGGTCGGAAAGAATAGGTATGGGAGCTAGAGGCTGGGAAGATGAGGTCGGGAAAGAGTCATGGATCAAGGGAAAAGTCTAGGGAATCAGAATGGTTAGGCGAAAGGCTGGACAATGCATTAGTGGCCCCCTGAAATGCAACTAGATCCTCCACATTGAATGTGGAACTAATTCCCATGGAGGGTGGAAGATCTACCACATACATATTAAGACCGTTTCGTTTTAATTTTGAATGGTCTAGCGCTACACGCATGTAATTTACGAACAGCTCCGTGAGGGTACCGCTCTGGCCTAATGTGGACCATCACAAAGTCCCTTACATTGAATTCCTTGAAACGTTTATGTTTGGTCTGCAGAAAGTATGTAATGTTCATTACCAGTCATGATCTTCTGCGTGATTTCTTAATGTCATGAATGAATGTGATGCGCAAAAGACTCTTCAGACTCTGACGGCCTGTGGAACAAGATAAATAGGTTTCCTAGGTTTATAACCAGTAACGACTTCAAAAGAACTTAGACCTATGGACCTATCAACATAACTATTAAACGCAAACTCGGCTATAGGTAGTACAGTGTCCCACATCCTGGTGTGTTGTATATCCCTCATAGGGAGAAACTCATCAGATAGATCATCAGGAAAGATATCACGAAACTCATCCACTACCAGAATGGCCTTAGTGGGTAACTCTACACTAGCCTCTGGTGCACTCTCTCTAGCCACAAGGTCGTATATGTCGTACTACTCAAAAAGGTGGTCCATGTTTGGCAACCAATCTTGAAAAACTTTAGGGTCCAAGTGGCCATCAAACGTGAGGGCATCTACTCTAACTCCTTTAAGAAGTGCGCATCAGGGTCATAGTGGTCTTGATGTCCCTCACGGGGTGGGTACACGGGTGCACGCCCATCACCAATTCCTTAGCCACCTTCATTCATTGGTCTATCCTCCTAACCACTTGCCTAAGATTGGGCATCTTCCCCAATGGTGGGTTTGCCCTAGCGGAGGTCTCTACTTAGGTAATGAGCACATCAAGTTATTCAAAGCGTTGGTTCATACGTTATTCCAAGTGCCTACCCAAAGACTCAAACTGCTGGGCAAGCTTGTTCATTGACTATTGCAATTGCTTCATGTTTAGTGTAGGGTGTAGGGTGCAAGCCAAAACCACGACCCGTATGTGTGGGCATACAACTACTAACTCGATCTAAGGACCTTCTACTAAAACTATATGTGCCTAGATAAGACTAAATGCTCCTATAGGACTCTATATGGAGAAAATGACACAATACTACTCAATTTCCAGCAACCTATTTACCCAAAAAAATCTGTCAACAGAAAATCCAGCAAAGAGATATGCGGATTTTCTGATAGCAGAAAATTCAGCAGCCTATATCAGAAATTATCGACCTCTAAACAGCTCTATATGATGATACTTGATGCATAATGAACACAAATAAACTAAAACCTAAATATGCAATGCATTCCCCTACAAGAACCCTAAGCTCTAATACCAAATTTGATGCAGGACATAGAAATTAGACATGATGTGCAAGATTTTCAGGCTTAAGATCACACTAGTTCAAAAACAATTACACAAAATTCCACATCCCACATAAAGTCAAGCACTCAATCAAGGGGAATCTTATGCGGATCCGAGCCCACACATGCTAAGGCCGGATCAATCAAAATTATAGACCAAATAACAATCAAAGGAGGATAAATTCATCCACACATGCACAGAAATAATTCCTCAATCCAAGGGGTTCACAGATTTCAATTCAGGGAACCCTAAGGTTGAAGAAATGGCATAAAATTGGGAGTTTGAGTAATTTAGGATTAGGTTTAGGGATTTTAGGTGAAAGACAGGAGTGAAAGAGAGGAGAGAGATGAACCAGAAAAGTACCGCACGTATGGACAGCAGCAATGGCACAGATGCACGTGCGTGTGATCCCAGTTGCACGTGTGTAGGGCCCACTATTCAGAAAAAGGCCACCTTGGCCCTGGTCAGCCAAGGATGGACTCCAAAACCCCCAAATCTCAACTCGATCCGACCCACGGTTTGTGTGTGGTGATCCTCCGAAGTTTCAGCCCTCCTGCAGGGCCAGATTC
The DNA here is from genome assembly GCA_021015155.1 of Magnolia officinalis. NCBI lineage: Eukaryota > Viridiplantae > Streptophyta > Magnoliopsida > Magnoliales > Magnoliaceae > Magnolia > Magnolia officinalis. The sequence continues at coordinate 24,126,317 of JAJHSJ010000015.1, forward strand.
TGGAAATCTACTGTAGAGAGAAAAACGCCTGCAAATATTGATGGATTTACGGATGGAATGCTTGTAAGGAAAGAGAAATATGGATGGAAGAAGGTAGGAGCGAATTGGGATAGGTGTGGCTTCGCACCACGGTAGTCAACCCTTCGAGGAAGGGAGGGTTTCGCACCCAATTGAATCTCCACAACTCAGAAATTTAGAGCAGAAAAACAAAGCAATTTTATTAATCTTCATTTAGAAAAAAAAAAAAAAAAAAGACTACAAGGGGTGCCTATTTATAATAAAACCATATACCCCAAAACTTGCGCCATGTGCGCAACCTATTACTTGGAGATGAAGTAATAAAAAATAACAACTAATCAAAGCAATCTAAACCATTAATGATATTCCTAATAACAATAATAAGCAAAACCCAAAGTACTAGATCAATTAGAATAGTGGGCCACGATCATGAGAACCCATGGTGGGATTCACATGACTATCGGGTCTACTCCAACGAACCAAAACGCAATCCTCTAACTAGGAGGCCATCCCTAGACGTCGTCATCAATCCATATCAATGATGGGGCCCTCCTCCTTGCATACATGCGTAGGGGGGCATGCGTGTGTGCGTGATGTCCCCATCAGATATTTTCAGCAATGCCCGAAGAACCTAAAATTTAGATCTGGATGTGCCTTTGAATATGTGATTGTTACACTCTTGCCAAACATGAGAAGCAACAGCAGGGAATGGGAGCTTGCCTGGCAGTTTGACCATAGGAGATGAGGAGTTAGCGGCAATGAATTTTGTCAAATCATACACAGGATCACCAGCATAAGCAAGAGATGGCCCAAACTTTTTATGGATTTCTCTCCAAATCCACGTAGAAAATTTGCATTGGATAAATAGGTGATTGCAAGTCTCCACATTAGAATTACAAAAGATAACTTATCATCCTGGATGATACCCATTCTCTTGAGGAGAGGGTTTTCAACCTGAGTTTGTCCTACATAATGAACCAATCAGTGATGGAGTGCTTCGGAAACCTTCCCTCAAACCATATCAACTCAGCATAAGGGACCAACATGTGATGATGCCTGCATATTTCAATCGCTGAAGAGAGAGTGAAGTTTCCTTGATCATTTGCAGTCCAAATGGTTTCTTCTGGGATATCCAACAGATGGACAGTTTGAATTTCATTCCATATCCACATTTGAGTGACTGAGATAATGGAGGAAGGTTCCAAGAGCAATTCTGTATAAGGTCTAATACTTTTAAGTTCAGCTCTTTAACAAAGTCATAAGCAGCCCTCAAACTAAGACTATCAATGAGTCTCCCTCTAGGCAACCAAGGGTCAAACAAAAAGAAGCTTGCTTGCCATTTCCTACAAGGCGATGGATGTGAGGTTTGGCAATGAGTTTCTGATGGTTTGCAATAAACCAATTTTGCACATAGGCTTTTTTTACTTTTTGTGAAAGGTGACAACTTTTATTAAAAAGCCCCCCAAGCAAAAGCTTAGGGTGGAAAAGCACATAGGCTTTGATCACCCGTCATTAACATATACAAGGTAATGGTTGTATTCTTT